>JARQTH010000102.1:0-52137 GCA_030142595.1 Trachelus iudaicus | reverse complement strand
AGAGAGAGAGAGAGAGAGAGAGAGAGAGAGAGAGAGAGAGAGAGAGAGAGAGAGAAAGAGAGAGAGAGAGAGAGAGTATGCGAGGGAGGGAGGGGGAGAGAGCGACCAAGTAGAAAAGAGGTGGAAGCCGACGGGACACGGCGCCGACGCCGCGATTTAAGCCGCCGCGACGCAGGGGGGAAATTATAACGACCCCGACGTCGCAGTGCTGCAGAAAGGTTGACGACCCGACACGAGGCGACGCCCTCCCTCGCTCCTGGACTGAAACCCCACCATGATCACCAGCCCTCCCTTCTATCCCTCGCAACTTCCCCACGAGCACACTAGTGCACACGCCGTGGCATCCCCTCGCGCCCTCCCGACTCGTGCACGGCCCTCTCTGCGTATCCTGCGCCCGGCCACCCCCGACGAGCCGACCGTCTAGCCAGGGTCGGGGTCGTTGAACGTCGATAAAGATTTTGACTCGACAATGCTGCGGGAAGCAGCAGAGCTGCACCCTGGCTGTCTCTCGCTCCTCTGGCTCTACGTGTGTCCTGTGCTAACGTTTGTTGTCTTGTCTCCAGGAGACTATCCTGACACCCGGAACCTCCTGGGCTATAGAGTTAATCGCATCTACGTCGTCTAGACTTTCCTTGTTTCCAGCAAGACCCTCCAAGAGCGGCTTGTAATTTTGGGGAATTGGTATAGGACACCCTTCAGACAGGGGGTTAGACTCCAAGGACGATGGGGCTGATGCGGCTTGGCTTTAACTTCGGGACTCGTTTGGTAGGTTTTTTTTAAGGATCTTCAATTTCTTCCTCTGCGAAATTTTACGTCGAGAATGTATGTCCCTGTGACCTCTGACACGTACCGATAGACCTGAAGTGGCTGGAATGACAAAATTGCAGCTTACTGATCGATAGGACGAAAACGAGAGGACGAGGTACTACGAAAGCTGTTAAGATTTTTCTTTAATGTTTAAAGGTCCTTCAGGACTATGATTTATGATACGCGACAATGATTTATGACTCGAACATACCGGTCGGGGTCCTTGCTTGGGTAGGCCGCGTGGTGCGGGTATGAAATATAAGTAGGGTCGAAAGGAGGTTAGAAGAAGTTCCTGCCGGATAATTTGAGTATCGTTTTTAACGTGGATCACCCCTGATGGAAGTTAGGCAAATTTTCTCACCCTTATATCCTGCCTGGTTAAGATTAATCCTCGCAAGAAGCACGTGGCCGGACCTTGAACAACAAGGAGCACCGCGTTTCATAATATTCACAGCCAATTTCCAAAAAGAAAGCCTGAGGAAAGAAAAGCATCAGTATCGTATCTTAGATCTATCGTGTAACGTCTGCTCAGATAAAGTTCACTTTTAAACAGAGCAAATAACCTGGCCCGACCTGGACAAGCAAATAATTACCAGGAAAAGCGATATCAGCCTGAAGGTTGTTGCCCTAACCGACAGTCCTTTCGTCGCGGAAGCAAGAGAACAGGAAGAGCTCGAAAATCCGTGAAAGCCTGACAATTTAACATTCTTAACCTAGAACATAAGGCAAGGATGTCTGTGAGGAAGGCGCAATAAGTACAAGTACAGAGAAATACCTACAGAGAAAGGCTAGACAAAAACGAGGGTTGACGTTAGTCTGAAAAAAATGTTAGTCTCGGTCCAGAGGGTCGACGTAGCGTCTTAGCGCGGGGTCGGAGGTCGTTGAACGTCGGGGAAGACTTCGCCTCGACGATGCCGCAGTAAATAGTCGTGCGAAGTACATGAGGCTGGGTAGAAGGAGAGGGTCAAAGGACAAGAAGACACCCTTCCTCCAGGATCTCATACCCCCTAAACTATCCGCACACATAGCTCTCAAAGGACCTGGAGCTGGGTATTATTATCAGAGCAACGATAATTTAATCCCGGTATTACGGTAATACTCCGTTCCTCCTGATATTCGTTACCTGAAATATACATACACACAGGCATATTGATGTACCCAGCAGAAAATGTCCTGCATTAAACATTTAAATGGATTTTCCCTTGAGGTGCCTGCAGGTATCGACCAGGTACATAAAAATACTCAACATCCGTGTGATATCCCTTTCCCATCAGGACGCGCAACGTTTTCTCGCTTGTAATTCAATTAAATTGATGCTTGAAGGGAGAAAAATTGAAAACAGAAAGTAAAATTCCTCATACAACCTCAAGCTTAATCGGTTAAACTGCATTAATATCGTTCGCAGGGTGTATCCGGATCTATGCGACGTCCGTGCAGCCGTACGTTTAAGTATGTACCAGGAATAATACATAGTACATAGCCCGCAGGAGTATTTTGCATGTACGATTATCGTGCCACGAGTTTATATGGCAGAGTGTACTACGTATATACTACGCGTACGTTTTTGTGTGATTGTACGCAGACGCAGTTGCAGGGGAGGCGGCTGCCACTCCCTTGCACTCTTTTACTCCTGCACGCTCCCTCACCCTCTGCTCACCTTCTCTTTGGTGACTCTTTTATTTCTCTCTCTCTCTCTCTCTCTTTCTCTTTCTGTCTGTCCAATGCCGCCCTGCAGCCTCTGTTATTTCTATCCCACTCGGCAACTCCCTCGACGCTCTACCATTTCACTGACGAAGCCGCGATACACCGGGGATTCCAGGAGGACTCACGCAAACCTCAGGAACCATGAATGAAATGGCTTATCGTATGCAGAATGTACATAGGTGTAGCTAGTGACGGTGTCTAATTCGATATACAATGTTTCGCCTGATACTCGCACCTCCTATTCCCTTTGAACGATTGCGCAGGATCGACGTGCGTGTTCTATGGGATATAAGAAAGAGAGTGTCACTCTCAATGGGGATTTTGTTGCTCTGTAATTCACAGAGTGTATAACGGGTAAGAATGTAAAAAGTATGAAGAATGAGAGAAAGAAGTTTGAAGTAGTTACTCGTTATTGGATCGTGGTTGTACCAGCACGCATATTCCATGTTTTTGTCTCTCTTCGTTCTTGGTGCATTGGCGACACGCATGTTGTACTGTTGTATTCTTGATATTATATATATACACAGTTGAACCAGGAATCAAGACCGTTAGGACTATAGTTCGTTCCTGCTATCGAAGTTAAACCTGTTTTACTCACGTTAACGTGAATTCAATGCGACTTATCTTCCGGTTAGAGTCTCTATGGTATTTCGCTGCCTGTTACCACTATACATATAGTAGTTGTCGCAAGACTCTACCGAGTCTCTTGATAAAAGGGATATGCAGGACGTTTAGATAAGAGATGAAGTTATTGATGCTCTGGGTACTTACCTTGCTGAAGTAGCCGACGGTGTGACAGCCTTCCGCGTCGCCGATGGTCATCACGTAGAAAAGGAAGGGCTCGACGTCGTAGTAAAGAGTCTTGTGGTCCAGAAAGAATTTTGCCAGGAGACACAGATTCTGGCAGTATTGCTTGTAACGCTTCCCGTCCACTTCCCATACGCCTATCTTGTCTTTCCTGTGCATGAGAAATGATTTCGAAAACATTCTTTTTATCGGAGGACGCACCAAAGGAACCCAAGATAAATAAAGTTTGTCTTTATACGCTTTAAAGACTCTTTTTATTACCTATAAACTTCGTGCCCTGGTGGATGGCGCCATAAGCACTTGTCCCTGTGTCTTCGTAATACTTGACGACTCTTGGCGTATCTTAAGCAGTATTCACAGAGGTATAACTTAGGAGCTCTACTAAACTCTTCTGGATACGGACTCTGGTACCAAACTTCCATCTCCCATTTACCCATCTCTACGCAGCGAGTACCTCCACCATTTCTACCCTCGCCATCGTAGTCCAATTCTTTTAATTCTTTTTCCTAGGTTATATACACGAGTTAGCTGGTTCTTGTAAAAGAATTAAATATTTTACTGACAAGTTATATTGGTACTTACTATTTTCTCACTAGCTATTGCCTGTGCTTCCATAAATAACTTCAAGTCATAGTCCGGTGTGAGATTTTTAAGTCTGGGTTGTCGATTCTTTTCTATTCCATGGGGCTCACCACCGCTGTCACTTTCATTACCACCACCATCGGGTCCTTTCCACTTACTTCTCAGGTCCTTCACTTTAAGTTGATAGTTTCTTTGTTCATTTGTCTGATGCATACGCTTCGGAGACTTTTTACCCAAATTAGACATGGACTTTTTGCGCTCTTCCTCGCGTTTCTTTCTCTCCTTGTAAAATTCTCTGTACGCAAGACGTATAGATTTTTATCAAAGTACAATGGGTCCTCGGTGTTCGCGAAGGTTCAGGAATACTTACACACATGCCTGTGGTGTTGTATTATGGTACAATGGGCAAGCCTCCAACGTGAAATGAGTGTCGAACCTCCCAGACAGGTGCCCACGCGAATCACATGATGCAGCTAAAGGACACTCGCGTTCCTTGACTGCACGAGTTCGTGTATACGATCCCTGTCCTGATCTAGGAATCATCGTGGTACCGCTTCCACTAGCAGTCCCAGTCCTGGGGGTACTCGATGAGTGTCTAGCCCCAGTGCTGAGTCCTGCTCTTTTAACTGGAGACTTGCTGGTGCTTCGTTTGCTCTCAGCTACTCCCGACAAATCACACCGTATCAGTGGAATTTGCAGGATACGATTAGACGCTACCATTTCCGTACCTGAGAACCATACTGCCGCCATAAATAAAAAGACTGTATCTGTACTTCAGGATATTTGGGATATGCTTTCCTTTGATTTTCTTCTATTGGAACACCTCTTTCTTTTTGTACCATAACCATTGAAGATGTTACTAATTGCTACGCATTTTGGCCAACCCATCCATTGGAACTGCAGATACTGCCTTTATTGTTTTAGGGTGGCAATACAGAGTCTTGTGATTTCACTTCCTGCGCGACACTTTACCATTTTTTATATTATTTTTTTGCCGATTAATCATTCTACGGAAACTATACGTGCGTTCAATCTTGAAACGCACAAGACGTAAGACGAGGAATGGGTTACGTAGGAAACGAAATCTATCAGGATGTTACAAGAAGGATTCGAGTGAATTATTATATAACGCTTATTGTTACCTGTGTCTGATTCAGAGTCACTCATCGTTTTCGTCTGCAGTTGCAGTAATTTGCTACCCTTGCGAGTCTGTAATTTTCGTTTGCCCTTTGCAGTCGTTTTCGTTGTGGTTCCCTCAGTTTGCTCATCCATATCCTTGTCACTGTCCGAGGCGTCACCGTCATCTTCACTTTTTACGGCACCTGGGTTGATAAAGTAAATTACGTACATTTGTACCGGAGTTTTTAATAATTTTTGGACGGATTTAGTTTCTTTTTAACGAACCTTGTCGTTTGGACGTTCTTTGTTGTTTGCTGGCAATAATTGAAACTGTGGGCCTTTTAGGCGGTGCACTGGTAGTGACTGTATTAATATTTGTGCTTGAATGTGTTTCTTTTTTCTTCGGTTGAGGCTGAGGACTTGTTACACTTTCCGAAGAATCTGAATCCGAACTGCTGTCAGTAGAACCAGATGATCCTGAACCACCGGATCCTCCAGAGCAACTTTTTGAACTTGCTGAGCTATCAGATTTTTGCGGTTGTGCCTTTGTTATTAAACCTGGTTATATTTTGAAAGAGATTAATATGATACGAGGTACATGGGATATGTTCGATACTGACTAAATAGTTAATTTTACTTACTGGGTCTGTTTGCTATAGGTGGACGAGGCTTTGGCTCAACAGGTTTTGGTTTTATTTGTTGTTGAGGTTTTGGACATTTGACAGGATTGCTTGCAGTTTTAAGTCCTATTGGCTTTGACGGTGGTGCTCCATCACTCTCGCTACTATTTTCAGGACTAAATATACTTTTCTTTTTGAGCTTTTTTTGCACTGGTTCTAAAATCGTTTTTGTTGGTTTTTCTATATTCTTCACACTGCTGGTAACGCTTCCTGTTAGAAATAATTTATTTTGCAACCTTTGCTATCGATTGACAAAAAATCTAATAGTGTCGTCGAAACCAATCATAATTTTATACTTACCAATAATTTTGCTGGGCTTATTGGCAATTGGTTTTGTACTTGGTATATTTTTATGAGATGCAGGAGTAGAAACTGGTTTACTGATTGGTCTCTGTGGTTTAACAACGGGCGCAACAGTGGCAGTGGCTTTTGGCTTTGCCGGTGGCTTTCTCTTAGCCGGTTTAAGTTTACTAGGCGATTCTTCAGATTCTGAAGAGTAGACAACAGGCCTACTTTTTGGCGTTGGCCTTTCCTTATTTTTATTATCCAAGGGCAATGCAGCACTCGCTTCATTTTTTCCTTTAACATGGCGTGCTGGTGGAAATGGGGGCTTCTTCTTATTCCTATCTGAATCAGAGACTTTCTGGCTGTTTGCCGAGCTGCTAGAATTCTCTGAATCGGATGAGCTTGATTCACTACCAGAACTTGAGGAGCTACTGGATGATGATCCAGATGAACTTGACGAAGTTGATTCCGAGCTTGTGGTCTAAATAACGAATTAAAAAGTCGTACTTACAATGACAAATTTACAGATACTTTGATGAAGCAACATAAGAATATAATAAGTAGTGCACATGCAACAGATTTAAGTAATTTATTACAAGCCAAAAATGACTGTTGACAATTTTTATATATGTCCAAAATAGAACAAAAATAAATAAAAATATAATCTTATTTGCAGCAAGTAATGCAAAGTTTCTAAAAATCCAACATTTAATTGATAAATCGAAATAAAATGCTATAAAAATATAAAAGTTTACCCTACAGATAACCTGGACACTACAGTGCACCCTTACCTTTCGTTTCGGACTCATTTTTCGGAATGCTATTTTTGAGTCGTGTCACAGATTTCACTAACCGTCATCTCTGCTTCATAATCTGTATTCCTCAGCAACACATTTTGCTTCAAAATCGGAATCCTGGTAATGTAACCTCAAACTGAAGTAAACTCTGACAACTGCTTCTTCCCACGAAATCCGCAACACGCATCAAGCATGGCTTTACATGCGTTTGTAGGTAAATAGGAAGATCGAGATGTCATTCAGTATATAAAATTGTTATTTTTTAACTGAATATTCCTTATCAAACACATAAAATTAATGGAGGTTAAATATAAATTTTCTCGGATTCTTTTAGAATTTTACAAAATTATTAATTCTATTAGATTATTAACTGCTCAGTTCGGCAATCCAAATAGCATGGTTAATTTAAAAAAAAAGGACTTAATATGTTTAAAAGAACATTGCTTTATCCCATTTATTGTTATAGACATTTATACAAGTATGGCACAATATAATACAATCTTTAATTATAATCTTGCCTTGTAAGCTTTACAAAAGTTCATCCTTCAATCAGGTATAGAATGTCATATCGAACCTATCGAAAGGTTCTTGGAACCAACATATTCTACATAAATTGGTCGAAAACGTTCATTCAATAATTGAATGTATTATTCAAACTTAAACAGTGTTTGCGTAACTAATAAAACTATTTAAAAATGCTTATCCTCTGTCTCCACAGAATTTGTCTCATTCATAATTAAAGGAGTTGCACTCTTACTTTATATTTTGGTTCTGACTTTGGTAACTACAAACCACCTGGTATTTGTATTTAATCTTAAATTTCATATATATATTAGAAACGAGTACCCAAATTTTCCCTAAATTTTTCACAAAGTTTTTGTTTTATAGCCATTGGGATTATTTTGTTGCCATCGCCACGTGTCAGCACCTAAGAAGCGATTATGATTACGTTAGTGTTTGAAACTCTTCGCTCCACATTTAAAAACAATACTAACAGACTACAAGAAGACTTACACATGTCGTCTATATTCTTGGTAGCGAACCACTGGAGTTTTTTATTTGCAAGACTAGCATCGGCATAACTTGCCGCAATATCACCAGGTCTACGTCCAACAATTTTATACGGAATTTTCTTCCCAGAGGCCTTTTCAAAGGCCTCGATTACTTCCAAAACTGAACATCCTTTCCCTGTACCCAGATTTATCACTTCAAAACCTTTTGGACCACTAGACTTCTGATAAACCATTGCCTTCACATGACCTGCTGCCAAGTCCATAATGTGAATGTAATCTCGTACTCCTGTAAGTAATAGATAAAAGTATTAAGTAATCTTAGATAAAATAAATTTAACGACACCCCGAAATTCATATAACTGAAACTCGTGCCAGGTATCTTTGTACATATTGGACTAACCAGTTCCATCAGGAGTATCATAATCGTTTCCATAAACTTGAAGGAATTCTCGTTTCCCTACTGATACTTGTGCTATAAATGGCATCAAGTTGTTTGGAATTCCGTTTGGATCCTCACCGATCTCTCCCGATGGATGTGCACCAACGGGATTAAAATATCTCAGAGAAATTACAGAGCATGCCTAAGAAAAATATAATGTTAGAATCTAATGTAAACATCGGAATATAACATAAGTATTTATTATATTATTTACCTTATCTGATACGCATAGATCCTTAAGAATTTCTTCTGCCATGTATTTTGTTTTTCCATAAGGATTGGTGCAATTGCCCGTCTTCATATTCTCAACTAGAGGCAATTTTTCTGGAACTCCGTATACGGTTGCGCTACTTGAATAAATGAAATTCTTTACATCATTCTCTTGCATTACTTCCAAGAGATTTAATGTGCCGCCTACATTTATTTTATAATACTCCAATGGTATTTCACAGGATTCGCCAACTGCCTTTAAGGCAGCAAAGTGTATAATGCATTGAAAACGATACTGAAATTCAAGATGAAATTGAATAGCATGTTGATATTACAATAATCATATAATTTTGCTAGTCTTGTATTATACCTGTTTAAAGACTTTACTCAGTGCATCTTTATCAGTAATATCACAATCAATAAAGTTTACTTTTCTCCCTGCCAGCTTTTCCACTCGGAGAATACATTCAGGCTTATCAGCTGCTGCTCCTATAAAAAATAATATTTGTCATATTTTTTAATGATGAGACCTCTCCAGGGTATTCAGAAACATGTGAAATAACTGGATAGAGGTTTATTTTAATATTTTACGGAGTATTAGTCAGAGCACATGATTAGTTTATTTCTTGAATGTGATTATTTTCAAACTGCTCTATTTTTAAATAGGTCTCACCTTTGTAAGCATTCTTAAGGTTATCAATAACCACCACCTGAAAATCTGCAATTAGTAGCTCCAATACTGTATGAGAACCAATATAACCAGCACCCCCAGTTACCAATACGTTCCATGGTGTATCGGCCATTGAAGATATGTTTTCCTGTCTTTTTGTATTTGAAAATGTTATATTATATTCTACAATGCAAGCAACTCTACGTTTGATAGAAGTGTAAGTTAATCAGTAAAAGGCAGTAGGAGGTAACACGTGTAACTAAAGATAAAGAGAAACGTGATAAACTTGATTCTCATATATACATGGGTATTTAAAACTAGTGACATTACAAATACTATACAGAATAATGTTGATCTAAAATCTGTAATACTCAAGCGTTTTCAATAATATCTAATATATCTTACTTAAAATAGCAGATGCAATAATATCAAATTACCATTGGGAATTAAATTATTATAAAAAGAACAGTCCAACATAGAAAGTCAATATCATAAATTTACTAAATTATCAAAAGACGCTCCAATAATAATTATCAATTTTATCCTCAAATTATCAGCACCAGGAGTAATAAATCTTATAGATGTTACACGGTTGTAACAAAATACAGTTTCAAAATGCATAAATATGTTTAAGGAATTTGTTCCGATGCAGAAAATCTTTTAGTTTTCAAAAACGAAAGTGCTTTAAAAAATGTTATATCTGTAAAGTACTTTTAAATAATAAAACCCTCTGCCAGAAGTTACACTTGGAGCAAAATCGTGGAACTAACCTCACAGTTCAACTGGCGCAGGCAGACTACGTTTCACTCCAGACGACGATCAAGAAGAGATAACATTTCGTTGCATCATTGTTTAACACCTTCCCATTGACCGTCGGGAAGTTAACGTCAAAAGATAAAAATTTCAGTTTTTAATGCTTAAAAAAGTGCTCCTTATGTTTTTCTAATTTCTCCGCGGCTAATATACAATGTTTAAAAAAATATTCATAAGCCCCTTGGCTTACGATTTAATTTTCAACAGCGTCCGCCAAAATCAACAATTCTATCACCGTTTCACATTTCGGCTGACGTTTCATTCTTCGTCCTTACCCTCCATAAAAATCCATCCACCGTTAAAACATTCCATTATTATTTTTTTGAATACCTCATGCTGTTTACTTTACAAAAACCCTAACTCATAAAAATCTTACCTTTATCAATCTTTCCATCCTAAACTCCCGTTACCCCCAAACTGGATCACTCCGTTCCCAAATTGGGTTTCTCCGCTTATTTGATTTCTGCATGCCACCTTTCCTAAGACATGTATATAAAGCGGACATCCCTTAGCGTATGTTATTCAGTAGCCTGAGATTTTAATTATTAGAAATCCACCGATATCTTTCTGGAACCCACATAAAATATAATTTTGTTGGGATACGACTCTTTCCCATCGTAACCCTGAGCGCTCGAAACATCGACTAAAATTATCTGCGAAATTGCCCCGTTTTGTTTACCTACGACCTACCACGTGCCTGGTCGTGGTTATATTCCTTTTTGGCTCAATCGGCCTACACCAAACGTGTTTGAAAATGAATCGAGGAAACGATGCTCGCAGCACTCTCGGCTCATCTTCCGAATGTACCTGTCACGGGTGTGTTTGAAAATGAAATATGTTTGCAATCGGACCAAGAGAAAATACATTTTTGACACTTAACGATGCTTCGACAAAATAGAAAACAAATTACGGAGCAGGAGTAAGTTTTTGGGCATTATAAACATATAAATTTGTATCTTTTGATGTTAATTTCCCGACGGTGTACCAGCGTCTGTATTTTCTGTTAACGGTACGAAGTGTTTGAAGGATTTGTCCCAGAATCCGATAACAGTTCATTCAACGGTAAAGAAATATGTTATTTTATCATCGGCAGAGATGTATCAGGAGGGTAGCAGCGTCATCTACTGGAGAAAATGCATACAAAACGGGGCGTGCTCGTCTGATTGCGTCATAAGAGAAACCTCGATTTTCCCAGCTATCCGTCAGTAGTCAGCCATCTTGTTCTCGGCGTAGGAACATCGAAAGTAGTGCCCTGTTTACGGCATTCGAAATTCAAAATGTGCTAAGTGCTCGAGTGTTACGTTTCAACAGAAGAAAAGGCCATAAGATCCAAGAGAGTCCAGGATCATTACGACGAGAACGGTCATCGCGTCCCGAAGATACGGCAAGTAATTTTGAAAATAACCGTGGGACTAGTTGAAAATGGCGCGTGAATGGGCCGTGGCCGTGTTCGGCGTCGCCCCGCCGCGATTCGGCGAACCTGTTTCGTCCTCGTAGCCAGTCGGTCGAATTGGAACGCGAGTTTACGTGCCTAGTGCCTCAAGTACTGCCCTGCCCATTAACCAAGAGCAAGAACGAACGTTATCCTTATCAATTTGCCTGAGACATATAACCCTGTGCATTTTAACGTGACATTTCGTGTGACGCTTTTATCGCGGCATTACGCCGTTTAATGGATATCGCGTCCGCATCCTAAGGTGAGTCGACGCGATCCAGTTGGCTTTACCTTTTGTGCTGCTGTATGGCTTACCATGCAACACCACCGACAATATATCATTGTAATCGTTTATCTTTCCAGTTAGATTAACCTTCATATTTATCTAGCTCTCAGCTTTTCTTTTCTACCCTATTGTCCCAAGTTGGGATTTAACGTACGTCAGATTTTATCCAGATTTACACCATCTGTCAGTGGCTTCAGGAATTTCACGTGTACGAAAGCACAATTTTATTTTATCGCAGTATAGAATTGTTCAGCTGTGCGTTCAGTTGTTTTTGGTATATATTATGACTCGTCCAATGACAGTTTCTGTCAAATTTTTCGAAACGCAGACGTAACTATCTTGTCATACGCAAAGAATGACACGTGCAACAGCGTAGTACATTTTCAAATGTTATTTTTGAGTTTTCAATGGTTTTTCTTTTTAATAATCAGATGCCTGACGTTTGATTGGGAACGAATGACAGCTTATTACTTACGCTTTTGTTACGTGCAACCTGGCTCATTGCAGCCTTCCCCGTGTGCCTTCATAGAATAAATGTAACATAGTAATCCAGGCAGGAGAATTATGCATAATTAAGGGAAATATGTTTGTTGTGCCTGCGTGACCAAACCTGTTGTTCCTGTGAGATAATGGTAACAGTGTCCGAGTCGAATTTCAGTGTGTAACGTCAGGTTGAAACCCGGTAACCGTTAATGATTGCTTCAAGCAAATACGGGCCAATAAAACGGAAAGGGAAAAGAAAAACTGATACATTGTCGTTCCCTTTTAGGTTTTATATACTTCTGACATTAAAAAAAGGTCAAGATAAACGCTATTAACAAGCATGTTATGATGGGTCTAGAGGTTAGGTTGCCACAACGTCTGTTGCATTCTTCAGCGAAACATTGACGTATCAAACTGATATAAAATAATGTAAAAGTGTTTAAATCGTAATCAGTTTACAAAAATGTCAATGAATCCCCATAAGTTACTCGGAAGATAAACTAAGATCAAAGCCTGCGTATTTTTAAGACCGTCCATGTTTGCAGTGTAAAATTGTACCTAGAGATTCATTTTGAATTGCCAAGTCAAGTGATTCGAAGTAGTCGAGTAGTTTTCTCAGCTGATATTAGCCAGGCGGGGTGGTCATACTTTGGCGAGAAGCAGTTGCAAGGTTCCTCGTTAAAATCAGAGCGAGGTGCCTGCAATGGCGTCCATACGGAGATAAAGGAGGATAGAAAAGGAAAACATTCGTCCCACTCGCAAGTGGCGTAACGCATTCCCTCTGTTTACAAACATTTCTGCAATAATATTATGATTCCTCCTTGCAGTGATTTTCGGACGATGTCGATATCCGTTGCAATAAATTGCAGCAGTCGCATAATTCGCATGCACCGACACGACACCGACGCCGATTGTGCCGTTAGAATCTCTTTTGTATATGCAGAAGTAAACCGGCGTCAGACGGCCTTCGCATTTTAGAGAATTAAATGGCTCGGCATGCTCGGGGCTATGGATGATGTCACGCTTTGGAACATCGGATAAACTGTCAAGCGTCCCTGGAGCTTGAAAATGGTTAAGGAATATAACCTGCGTCCGTTACGAAGGCGATAAAAATTTTCTTCGAGCTCAATGGATTTTCACGCTTTAACTATTCAAAATTTTCTCTTGTACACCTTGGGAAGAAAGAGCGTGTTCGCTGTACAAATACTGCATTGCTTGGTGTAAGCTATGTAAAAGTATGCCACGATGCTTCCGCTACCATGCGAGTTCCCCGTTAAGTGGGAAACCTCGAAGAAAGGTCAAAAAAGCCGGCGACCCGGTCGCGCGACGACCAATCCAATTAATTGTCTAACGACCCTAATTTCAACCACTTGCCAGAGATTTATACTTTAATCTCACGATTCTTCCTACCCCGAAGATCCATGAGTTTCGTCGCTTCCACTTCTCCCATCCGTGAGGACCAATTCATACCTTTTAAAGTGCCTTGATGTCGGCTTGGCCGTTTTAAATTAGAAAGCTGCATCGTTCATGTGTAGTAATACTAACCAGTGTAGATTTTTTGTTCAATTTGATAACTTTTTCAAACAACACGCACTCTCTGTGTTCACGGGGCTAATGCGATATCCGTGTGGTTTTCGCGGTATAGAAAGAAGGGAAAAAAAGGTTTTTTTTTTTTCCTCTTTGCTGAGCTGGAAACGAAGAAACTTTTACTCTTCAGTTTTCTTCGTACTCCTGTGATGGTAGGGAAAAAAAAGTTAAATGTTCTATGCGCAAGAAGGTCACGCAATGTTTCAGCTAGACTCTTCATTACCGACCGTAACCAAATAATTCCAAAATATTCATTTTCATTTGAAATTACTTTAGTGCATCTCTGATGACTATCATAGGGGATTCTGGAAATTCGTTATTTTTCATTTCTTTTATAACAGCCTTTACTGTCCTGGTAATTGACTAGCAGCGCGTGGGTCTTCGCGCACCACAAATCAATTCGTCAAATCCCGAAAACTTGTATTTACTTATTATTCTATTGGAATGTTAAATTCGGAAGCCATCCTCGTGAAGATTCGTACCATTACTATGCTATCTATAATTTGTAAGAAACTGGAGAAACCTATATAGCACTTTCCTAGTGTGTCACAACTTTCAAAATCGTTAGCTTAATTCTAATATTCAGAAACATTCTATGCTAATTAGCCGCCAAGAAAGCACGGAATTTCTTCTATTGTCAAGGAAACTCCTTCAGACTCCTGACTATGCCAGTTTTAGATAATTATCTGTCAGGGAGGCTATACTGGCGTGTCACCTCACAATGAACTTGGAATTATACTATACCGTATACATATTAGATACAGTGACCTAACTATTGTCTGTCATTTATACATTATACATACGTTGTATATACTTTATATAAATAGCACAATGTATATACAGTCATTGCATACGCAAATTACCTGTAACACGGGCATTCGCATTTAACAGTTTCCTTAGGGCGCGCGATGCCTTTATAAATTTAATACGGCTGTACATACAATAGCGACGTTCAGCTTGAACCGAGTATTTTATAATATCCTTTCACGGTATCGCGATATCGTGATTGAAATAATAATTAATTCGGCAGCAACAACAGATACGTTGGACTGTATAAAGTAGGCCAGATACGTTCTATGCTAATATACATTCCATCTACCTCCGATGACCCTTTGCCGCCATTTAACCTAGAGCAGCACCA
This sequence comes from Trachelus iudaicus, assembly GCA_030142595.1. Lineage (NCBI taxonomy): Eukaryota > Metazoa > Arthropoda > Insecta > Hymenoptera > Cephidae > Trachelus > Trachelus iudaicus. The sequence goes on along the minus strand of JARQTH010000102.1, from coordinate 37,279 downwards.
CTCTAGTCAATTGAAATATTAAATCTTGGCGTCAGCATTGACAATTTATTTGTTTCGATAGCTTTCCCAAGACTTTTTCCATATTTATTTGATACTATATATTTACAGTACAATTTTCAGCCGTTGATCTATGTCTACCAGCCACGGGATGAACTTTTAATTAAACTTGACTAGCTTTACGGGGGCTTGGTGTATCTCAGTCAAATTAGAGTCTCCTTCCTAGCAGTGCTTACGCGTCAGCTCCACAAGGCGGACTTATACGTAGCTGTGGGAATTCTTGGGAATTAAGACGTTATTGCATTACAGTCCTAGTGTCTGAGTCTGCTCTTTATTCTCTTTATTATACCAAACGATCCTAAGGCGTGGTCGTACTCGCTACGGTACTCTTATGTGACTGAATTCACAATGAACTTGGAAGCCATCTTACGTGTATATATACTATCCGTTAACCGACTATTTCATGTCTACGTACAATACTCTGGCCGACTCTAGTACCTTTCGATTTTTATTTTTCTCACTGTCTCGACGCACCAGCACCGTTCACTGTACTTACGGGTTTTTATAACTGTTACAAGATTTTCCCATAATTCTAGACCGAAGTCCACAGTGACAAGGGCGTCTTTCCTTTGTTTCAGGGCTAAATCGAGCCCATGAACGAAGCATTGTCATGGATCTGACTAGTGTCGAATCTTTTTTGTATATCTTGTTGCTTTCTCAAGAGTGACGTTACTCTTTATTGTTCTACCAGGATGACGGGGGTGTCCCGTATGGATAGTAGAACGTGAAATCACTCCGGAGGATTCGTTGCTTCCTTCACGCAGGATAATCCGTAATGGTCGCCGTTACGGACACCTGTGGACGGCCGGAAGCTACCTGAATTATTCGTTTTTTTTTTTTCTTCGTCGAAAACAATACCCACCGGTACCGTCACGTCCTTTCCGTACACATTAGGAATATTATACGTGTATAACGTTCTTTTGAGTCACGATATTTTTCTGTCTTCGTCTACTTCACACTAATATCTATGTTTAGCACGATACTTTAAGCACCGTTCATACGCGACTTTACAGTCGGAAGTTGCGTAAGTTAATTGTTCGTGTTTCGCTAATTGGATAACTCTGAATTAATTGGAATTTATTATTTCAAATACAATTGAGTCTCGTTACTTTCCTTTACCCAGAAATTCCTCGTGGCAATTTAATGCGACGTGTTTTCCATTTCGTCGCTGATGTCTTTTACCATTGTTTTGCAGTTTCGAGGAAAGTGATACACCGGACGGACTAGAAGTTAGAAATAACACAGGAAATCCGAGCGCTATCGTTATGTCGTATATTCATGAATCGACACTTCCCGTCGCCGTCGACGCCGTAAAATTATCCGAAGCTTTTCCGTCGCGACTTTCGTTCACGGCGACGGGCCTGCAAAGCTGAGAATCAAGGGCGCGCTTTCATCGACGCCACACTGCCACGGCCTACGTTCAAATGGAGCGACGTCAACCTTTTACACGCCGCGTCCTTTAATCTGGAGCTGCTTTTGAAGCGACGAATTCCTTTTTGTTATTCTTCTTTCCACTCCTTTTCGAGCTTCCGTCTGATTTTAATGTTACACGCGACTTTCGACACTTGGGCGGGTACGCAATCGTACTGGTAGTTACGGCTGGGTACAGGGGAAGATAAAGAATTGCGAGCGATCGATTTCTACTGATTTTAATGACTGCGCTGTAATTATGGGCAAACGATGTCGCTAGGGGAGCCATTTGAGTGTCGTTCATTGTTAGACGTCCCGACGCCCCAAGTGGATACGGACCGACGATCGTCAATTGTAAACATGCCAGAATTATGTGATACCGCTTTCACGTGGCTTTCGCTACGGATAATCGATTAAGTATGAAATTATCTATAAATCAATTTTTTTTTTCGGGGATTTTACGGGGTTTTTTTTTCGGCCAAAAATATATATATCGTTCAATGGACTTTGGACGGAAATTTGTATCGATTTCTAAGAGACACGTAACAGTCGTTCGAAATAACGTGCGCGAGAAACACATTCGAACTGTAAGTTTTTATTTGTATTTTCTTTATTCAACTTCTATTTCTGTTTACAGTCTCTCGATCGCTTGACGTTATTTATTTCGAGGACTCGCGATTCATCGATGGCACGGATATCGATAAAACAATTGTTCACGCGATATCTGACTCACGCGACGTTACTTAAACATTGGTAATGTCAATTTAATTTGCGATTACGCGATCGCTTTAGTAAAACGGGAATTTAATTTCGTATTCGCTCGCTGGCAGCCATTCGCCCGCGGATCGGTATAGGGAGCAGTACTTATCGGTCTTATGTAAATTGATTATAAAAGAAAAATTTATTTGTCAGTTTCTATTTATATCCATTTAGTGATCGGCTCGTTTGGTGAACCGATCATGTATATATGTAAATTTAATTCAATTTACACGTGACGACAGTAAAGTCACTTTGGGTACGAACGTCCGGTGTAAATTTATCCTTAAGCATTAATATTGAAAGTCCATTAATATATTTTTTAGGATTTTTGTAAAGTTTTATTATCATTAACCTTCACGAGAATTTCTATGAAATATTTCCCTTACAAAAAAAAGACATATTTTTCCTCAAAACTCAGGAGCGACGTTCTTGGTTAAATTTCTTAAGGAGGGTTTTTAAGCGGCCACGTACAGCGCGCTTCTGCACAAGTGTGTGGGATCGTCGCGTAGGCGTAAAAAACGGGTCACGCGACCCTCATTGAAGATCAGCCCTTTGACACACGGCAATCGACGTGGAAGAGGAGCCTAAGTCGTAAAAAAATATTGGAAAAAAGAAAAGAGAAGATTCTCAGTCGGTATTACAGTCGAACTTCTTACCCCGAATTTTGTTAAATCTTTAAAGATGGCCGCGGGTTAAATGTGACTTTCCACTTCGTTAAAGTATTTTATTAATTTACTTACTAATCTCCGTCGCTATCGGGCAACTGTTGCTGTTTGTTAATTAATACGAAATTATACGCATGATTTAATCTATGCTACTTCTCGTAACAGCTATTCGACGGTCCTGTCTATCGAGGACAATGATGCACTCGATGATGATTTAGCAGACTGTCTGATGCAGCTCAGGTCGAACACAATGATACACTGACAATCACGTCATCACGCCGATAACAGGCGTATTACCTCATCAACCTCATATATATATATATATATATATATATAGAAAGAGTGAGAGAGGGAGAGAGAGTCTGTACGTATGCAAAGGACGGCCAGTTACAGCGATGACGCCACCGCGCACCTTCCACTAGGTATTTTCGTATATTGAAAACCCGTTGGGCAACGACGAACAGAGAGGTAGCAGCTTTATAAAATATCAATATCAATAATTCTACGACTATTCTAAAAGGTTCCAGACTCCCTGTATCATCGAGGAAGAGCATAGCCACACGCGACGCTGCCACGATGAAATCAAGATGGTGGAGAAGAATGAGGAATATGGAGGAAAGTCAATAAGGGACACGAGAAGCGCTACCCTCCCCTCTCCTAAATCGTTGAACTAGGAACTTTTCGTCGTCGAGTTCTCAACAATGCGATTGCTACTCTGCCGCTTCGACTTTTTTTTTCGCGGGAATCCCGACGACGCAGCGTCTGCTTCTGGATCGGGGACGAAGGGAGGGAAAAAGAAAAGCGGCAGGCAATCTGGCCGCGTCTACCGTGCCTTAAGGGAGCCTTCACAATGGGACATCAGTATGGATCTGTAATATCGTGTGCCAGTGACGTAACACGATATTACGGAATTTAAACGTTAAATTGCCATTCCCGTGGGCATTCTTCGACGCGGATTCGTTATCGTCTGCGGGATATTCGTCAGTCATTTTCTTTTTTAATCTTCTTTATTACTCCTTAATAGTTTCCTTATACGTCCACTCGCGAGTTCAATTAATCGTGATCTTGCACTGAATTTATATATCTTGCATACATGCATATATGTAAATCAACAAGAAGAGATGCACGAGTAGTGAATTAGCACGACGCAGCTAAAAATAGAAAGGAAAAGAAAAACTATATTTTTCTTTATTCTCACGATACATACAGTCTGCACGTTTTTCAAATCGTCAGTCGCGTCTGTTTTATTAGGGAAACTCTTATCTCGCGTTGGACGCTCTCCATTTTTTAAAATTCAACGCCTTTACCTTATCGGTATCAGATATCAAATTTGTCGTACCTTATGCCGGTACGGTTAATTTAGTATTTTTCCTACGCAGCGACTACGGAATGCCAGGGACGCTCGTATCAATCGTGGACCACTGATTCCTCGCAATTGACGATGAATGACGGCCGAGAAATGTCATTGCGTAAGGCGACGTTCACACTGAGCCGATATTACGGAGAGGCACTGGGAATCGGCGAGCGTGTCGGTCAGGGCCAGCAAGTACTTCGTAAAAGTATCAATCGTACCGATGGGAAAGTCTCGTTAGATCGTAAGACAGAGTTTTCGCGTACTTCGCGTGTGGTTTGCGTCTGCTTTATGTACCTGCGTATACACACGTTAATCGCTTTGTCTACCTTATGCCGCGTGCACAACTCTGACCACGCTCAAAATTATCGTTAAACGGCTCGAGCCTGGGGTACCACTGAGATAGTCGTAGTAAATGGTCAGAGCCCGATATACTACTTTGTCACAGGTGCACACTATACCTAGGGAAAGGCCAATGACCTACGAGCGCTTGCACAGGGTGTTTCACCTAAAACGTAACAGTTAAGTTTGACAGCTGTCATTCGCGTGTAATCATTGCGGCTCAGTCGTTTGGCCATGCTCGAGGGTAAAAAGCGAGTCAGGTTCTTGCGTGCTCACCGATTGGCAGTTTGGCCGAGCGAGGCGAAACGACTGATAAGATTTTTTTTCGTAAAGGTCAAGAAAGACTAATCATATGCTGTTTTTGACAATTTCCAAATATTCCTCTGACATCTGTCAATTTCTCATGGCACTTGCATGGTGGAAGGCTCTGTATATGGGTCTTTGTATCACGCAACCTACACCCCATACTCAATACGATCGACCCCTTTGAGCTCCAGAAAGGGGGTTGCGTAGTAGTATTATATGGTCACCCTATCTAACCTCTAGTATCGCGTGGCCGTTGCGTAGTACACGATGCAGACGTAAGTCGTACGGGCCTTTCATTAAGGAACCTTTTGTAAATTGGAACTACGTACTACTCGAGATCCTTTTATAAGCAATATTGTACGGAGTGGGCGCGTGGGACATTTAGAAATTTTTTTACCGGTGCTTTTCTTACTGTTAACAATGCACGTCCCGAGTCTATGCTTTACGCAATGTGTGCGCAGTATCAGTCGTTATCGTGTGCGAAGGGACTTGGTGCATTTATAGACGTTAACCGATACTGTGGAAGAGATACTACAAGCGCTTTGAAATCACTGGTCCTGATGTGTTCATGAATCCATGGAATTTTCCTATGGGAACATCTCTCATAGTCAGCGAAAATGTTTTGTATAGCTATTTCAAATAGCTATCTTCGGTGGGTCTGTCTCTTTCTACGTCTTTGTACTTTGGGCGAATAACGAGGACTGATACAAATGTGATATAGAACCGTGTCCGACCATACAGTTCGTTCATATTATTTAGCATGTTGAAGTAAGGATCGCCTTTGCGCTAAATCTTCGTGCTCGATGCACAAGGAACGTACTGTCTTCTCTAGTATGCGGACCAGTACCGTTTGGAGTAACTGTAAATTAAAACCTGCGTTTCGTAATAGTCGTGATGCATCATTGGCTCGAGACATTTTGAAACGACAGTCTTTTTATGGCTGTTTCTAAGTATTTTTTCTTTGCAACTAAGATTCAAGATTTTTCTTGAATTTTATTACCGACTGATTATTTCTTGTCGACGCTGCTCCTGCCTATGGAAACTCCGGCGGCTGGGGTTTTGCAAATGGTTTCTTAGCTATCGTAACTGGCCAGTAAGGTTGGCCAAGAATAACCTTTCTTCCCCTATGCTCTACCTTTCATTAATAAGGAAAAACGAAACCCTCGTGGTCTATTCTATGGAACTGTAAAAGCTTCCAGAAATATTGATTATTTCTCGACACGGCACCCTCTAGTCTAGACGGAGTCTATACTCGGTTATACCGAAGTGTCATGCGATCTTTTTCTACAGGCCACATTATTCTTACTGAAATTGAGAACATGGCCGAGCATTTTTTTGTTTTTTAATTATCAATACAATACGTCCTGACGTTCTTGTGCTTGTTTGTCGAGTTTTTTTTAGACTTTTTACTTTATGCGTTACCGCCAGAGATTGCTCTGTATCGGTGAATCATTTGATTGAATTTCATTAGGTCAATTGATTAAGTGAGTTCATGCGCATTGATCAATGACTTGATCCAATTTTGGTGCGCTCGAGTGATCTTGAATTTTATATTTCAGGACACAGGGCTGAAACATGCCGGAAGAACAGAAAACGGGTGGCGGGGCGGCGGAAGTTATGGCGGCGGAAAATGGTACCGGTACCAGCTCACCCAGCAAGAGTCCAGTTAGCAAAGGGAAAACTGCAGTGGCCAAGGTTACTCTACTCGATGGCACCGTCAAAGACTTTAGCATCGATGTGAGTCGACCTTAATTGCTGCTTCACTTTCGAACAGGAAAGCTGCACTCGAGAGCTCCCCATTATGTACTGTAGCGTTCCTCGTGGAAGAAAGTTAATTATATCCGTTAGGCTGTTAAGTTATTATCTTGTAAAATAGACGTGGATGACGTCTACGAACTGTACGTCAATTATAATTTTACGACCTTGCGCTTCGTCCTGATCTCAGGAGCAGCTCTCTAAATTTACACGCGGTCTTAGCTCTTGATACGACGTTATCAGCCATCCTTTGAGATGCTTCGTTGATCTATTTATAGAGAAAAGCAACATCTAATGTGTGGTCCAAGTCGATAGTCAAAGTTCTTAGTAGAATGATTCATATATGGTAATTACTTGATAAATTATTTTATTACTGTATCATAAGTTCTTACTAATGTTCCTGTTGCGCTTTGGGTCTTGATTCATAATTTATTAATAAACTGATGTCATTTGACGATGAACAATTTCAAGGAAAGAAAAACCGCTATTCTGATAATAAACTTGTTGCTGGACATGATGTCATGCATGACGAATCTTCTTGCTATTTTAAATTAGAATTTGCAATATTATTTATTGATATCGTAGTGTCAAGTCCTAGTAGGAATTAGGAATCATTTCTCTGATGTCATCGCATCTGTAAAGATTGATTATAGCTTTAATGTAACGTGAACGTTTCTATTGCGACAGAGGAAAGCAAAGGGTCAGGACCTCTTGGACAAAATATGCCAGAGTATGAATCTTCTGGAGAAGGATTACTTTGGGCTCATCTACGAGGACAGGCATGATCCACGTAATTGGTTAGATCTTGATAAGAGGATTACAAAGTTTCTAAAGAGTGGGTATAATTTTACTTACGTCAGATATCGTACAGGACGGTTAAATAATATGCTACTTGATTCTTTGTCCAGATGAACCGTGGAAGTTCAGTTTCGAGGTCAAGTTCTATCCTCCGGATCCGGCACAGCTCCAGGAAGATATTACACGTTATCAGTTTTGTCTCCAAATCAGGAACGACATCATCACAGGTCGTCTGCCATGTTCCTTCGTAACGCATGCTCTGCTCGGTTCGTATCTCGTTCAGTCAGAGGTTGGCGATTACGATCCAGAGGAACATGGCAGGACGTACCTGAAGGACTTCAAGTTTGCACCAAAACAATCACCCGAACTGATAGAGAAGGTCATGGACCTTCACAAGACACACAAGTCCGTAGATCCGATTATAGAATTTTTATTTTTCTAATAAATGAAAAGTAGATCACGCGAACGATTGTCTATTCTTCCAGAGGACAAACACCAGCCGAGGCTGAACTGCATTATTTGGAGAATGCAAAGAAATTAGCCATGTACGGGGTAGATCTTCATCCTGCCAAGGATTCCGAAGGCGTGGACATTATGCTAGGTGTATGCTCTTCCGGTCTTCTGGTCTACAGAGACAGACTGAGAATCAATCGATTCGCCTGGCCTAAGATATTGAAGATCTCCTACAAGAGACACAACTTTTATATCAAGATCAGACCTGGGGAATTCGAACAGTTTGAGTCCACCATTGGTTTCAAGCTGGCGAATCACAGAGCCGCTAAGAAATTGTGGAAAGTCTGCGTGGAGCATCACACTTTCTTCAGGTATAAAGGACTCTAAATATCACTTGTATTATCGAAGCCTCACAGCGATCTCTGATCCTGAAATATCCCATTATTCAGGCTCATGAGTCCAGAGCCTGTCAAGAAAGTCGGATTAATACCTCATCTGGGATCTCGCTTCCGTTATTCCGGAAGGACTCACTACGAGACGAAAAAGACTCCCATAGACAGGCAGCCACCGCAATTCGAAAGATCTCTGAGCGGTCGCAGACTCACGTCACGAAGCATGGACGGTAAGATTTAGCATTAGCGAGTCCATTGTAATTCTTCTTCATTAAATTTTCTTCTGCGGGGTTCTTCATTGTCTTCTGAGGATCTGCGAGAGGTACGACGTTCACTGGGATAAGAATTAGAATTCTTACCGACTCTTCGCCATGCCACAAGTGCCTTTCTATATTATCCAGCTACTGAGCTCTCATCACAGTACCATGTCGTTCAAAAAAGTCTGACCTATCTCCACAGCTTTGGGCGGTCCAAGGCCAGTCGAAACTTATGGCTCTGAGCCAAGCAAACGACACACCATGAGCTATGAACCCGACATGATACCAGACATGGACCACATAGACCAGCAGCGACCTAGTCCCATCAAGAAGCAAAAGGAGAAGGTAAGACTACCTTACATTCTCTCACGAATATCATTAATTAGGATGCCAGTCGTGCATCCGATAGAGACACGATAGACGTGCATGAATCCTTCATGCGATCCTCCTGTATCTTTTTAAAGAAATAATGAATTTTCAAAAATACATCCTGCGCGCGCTCAGCACATTCAAATAATAATACACCCTAATGGACTCGTCACCAGCATCTTCGTTGTGCCTGGTTTATAATCTTCTGAAGAATATTCTTATTCGAACGTGCAATACAAACTCATAATGAGAATCGTTTTTACTGGAAGGCGGCCGTGTGAAAGTTAGACAATCCGTAACACCAATTGGCTCACCGTTAATGAGAATGCATCTTAAACAAATCATCAATCAATCACCGTGCACCATCAATATCAATTAAGATTCAATCTCTTAATTCGTACCAGTGGCATGTCACTGTTGTGCACGCCACGTGCTAGACGTGGCCGTATATTCTTAGAGACACGTTGTACTCCGTTACTACATTTTCATCGCCTAAGATCGTTAACGAATTGCATATGCGAATGAGCCAGCACAGCATCCTTAACAATTTTTTAAATCTTTATTCTTCTCACGAACCCTTGCAATTCCTCAACGATTATTTTTGAGGTTAACCATACCCGTCGTCCACTTGATTGTGCTCTATAGATATCGACGTCAGGCGTGACATGAAAATCATTGATATTAAATATCCTTGATTGTAACAAACCCCACCCTTTTCTTTATCTTAATTTATCAAACTCGCTAGATGCCCCTTTTATTTATCGTTTATTTTTATTTAATCACCTTCTTCGCGAACTTGCCAGAGTCTTCTTGACCTTCCGTACGTATCACCTGCCCGGTCTCTAGAGCCCTTAGCCATAACGACTAACTGACACATAACTAACCGATAGCTGACACGAAAAACAAGCGCCGGGACAACCTCAGCCAGCAGTACCAGTAGCCTGGAAGGGGAGTATGACGCCGATCGTGGCAAAAAGGTACAAATAAGAATTCACCAAGTCCATCCCCGTCATGCATCGCCACATTACACTGTAGTACTCAAATATATATATATATATATATATATATATATATATATACACAGATATATATACATACATATAGTTATATCGTGTGACCATTTGGTGTTTTCAAAGTTTGTCTCGAAATGCATGCCCCGCTAAAACGACTCGCAGTTCCCGCAGTAATCTTTGCACCTGGTCCAGTAGCAGAGAACGTCTCGCGAGCTTCCTGGGAACGAGATCGCATGTAAGAAAATGTGCTCAGGAAGGTCGCCGAGCAAGTTCGTGTTACTGGAATCGAGGTATGCCTTTCAGATATCTTGGAGCCCGGACTCCATTAAATGATATTATTATTATATATATTTATATGTGTAGCATGCGAGAAACACATTAATGAGAGAAAAAAAAAACAGAAAAAGACGAAATACAAATTTATAATTCGCGTAGTATTACAGTACAGCTTTCTTTTTAAAGCTTCTCGAAGACTTAGCTTTTGTCGTTGCATGAGGCCACGCGTGACTGTGTTAATCTAATTGTAGAAACCGATCGGAGGAATCGCGGTACTACCGCCCGGTGGTCTCTCGAAGAAGAAGAAGGATAAACAGAACGAAAACGAAAAGGAGAACCACAATGATCTCAACAATTCCGATTTGATAAACGAGAGCGCACTGCTCGACAACAGCGACGATAAGTCGCCCAGTAAAAAGGAGTTAAAAAAGAAAGATAAGGAAACACCCGAGAAGCGGGACAAGGAAAAGAAGGAGAAGGTCAAGGTAAGTTTCCCTGGCAGTAACTGGGAAAAGTTCAGAGGGTACCTTTGAGAGGGACGATCAATTAGTTACCCTGTCGGACGGATTCAGGGGAAAATTTCAGACAGGGTGTATGCGCATACCCTTACAGACGTGTATACACGTACCAACTATTGTACTTGGCGAACAGGGTTCGGGAAAACGGGTGAAAGATTAATTATTATTTTTATTTGCTCACACCCTGCAGACAAACCTTAAAGATATACACGGTGCGCGACCTTTAAGTTCTCGCGAATTCGCACGAGGATGAAAATACGATTATTTTTGGAATCGAATGTCAGCTACATTGAAATACGTGGTCCTATTCAGTCTCGTGATGAACGTGTAGATAAACCAATTGGCTTCGTTATTAGTTATGTACACGATTAGTTATCATACGTCCTAGAATTCGTATTCGGACACGTAGCATGTACAGTACCTTGTATTCGCATGTTTTTGTTTATTATAAAAGAGTCCGGTCGGTGGGTTCCTGTTTGGAAAAAGAGACAAGGACTCGAAGCAGAAAAAGCAAAAGAAAAACAAGGAACTCGACGAGTCGACCGACAAGAGCGACGCCGAGTCGAATCTATCCGTGTCTGAGAAGCGCGCCAGGACGCCAGAAGACAAGTCGAAGAGCGAGAAGGAACAGGGTTCGCCCAGGTATACGAAACCGTATGACTACGAAGAGACGGAAAAGTCATCCACGAGGAAGCCCTTTACACCGTATGGATTCTCTTATGAGGATAGACCAGCGTCGCCAGGAGTTCACGATCAGCGGTCGCCCTCTGGAGCCAGTAGAAAGGCTACAGGTTTGGCCTTTAATTATGCGCCTGGGGAAGAAAAGAAATTAGTGGAATCTGCGGAGAAACGTAAGACCAAGGACTCCGATGTTGCTAAGACACCAGGTGGTTTAAGAACGCCAGGTATTAACTACGTCGAATCGGCTGGACTTAAGGAACAGCAGAAAGCTAAGCCTCAGGCCGATGTCAAGCAAGCAACATCCGCATTCATAGCTGGTGAACTTCAAAATCTGGATGCTTCAAGTCGCGGTGGCGCGATCCTACCAGGAACAACCGAATCCAAGCCTGTTTATCATGTGCTACCTTTGCCGGCTGGGTCCAAGGTAATCGGAGGAATAATTTACACGAAGGAAGGTAAACCGTTGGACCAGAGTACTCTTGGTCCTGAAGGAAGTAGAATTATCGATGGAAAAGTATGTGGAAAGGATGGAAATCCTATTAAGAAATCTGACTTTGGTCCTCATGGTACGCACGTAGTAAATGGCATAGTTACCGGCAAGGATGGCAAGAGCTTATATCAGGAAACTTTTGGTACCGATGGTAACAGCATCAAAAATGGTATCATTTATGGTCCGAATGGACAAGTACTGAACAACAGAGCCCTGGGTCCGTATTATACCCTGGTGAAGGATGGTAAGGTTGTTTCTAAAAATGGTAAACCTTTCCATCTTGATAAACTTGGAGCAGATGGTACGTACATCAAAGAGGGACTTTTGTTTGCTCATGATGGTAAGCCTCTGACACAGGGATCTTTTGGAACCGATGGAGACTACATCGTGGGAGGTATAGTTTGTAACAGCGAAGGTAAACCGCTTAACCAAATCGCAGTACTTCCTGACACGACTTACGTATCTGACGGTTTGATTCATGGACGGGATGGAAAACCTTTGGCGAGCGGTGACCTGGGTCACGAAGGAAATTTCGTCACGGAGGGCAAGGTGTACTCCAAGGATGGAAAGCCAGTAAAGAGCGAATCTTTTAGCTCGGACGGTTCTACGATTAAGGATGGTATCGTCTATGGTAAAGACGGTAAATTCCTTAATCAAGGATCCTTACTTCCTAATGGTGCTCATCTAAAGGATGGTAAAGTCGTCGGCAAGGACGGAAAAGTAATAAAGCATGCTTTCTACAAGCCGGATGGCAGTTTTGTCAAGGACGGTATTATTCATGGAAGGGATGGCAGACCTCTTAGTCAGATTCCGCTGATTGCTGACGGAGCTTTTGTTAAGGAGGGAATATTTTACGATAAGAATGGTAAACAACATAAACAGAGTCTCTTCAAACCGGATAATATTGTTATTAAAGATGGCGTTGTATATGACTCTGAGGGAGTACCTCTGTCTTATGGATTCCTAGGACCAGATGGTCTTACCATCAAGGATGGTGCTGTCCTTGGTAAAGACGGTAAACCGGCCAAACAAGATTCTTTCGGCTCAAACGGAAATTACATAAAGAAAGGAGTTATCTGTGCGAAGAACGGTAAACCACTGAACCAGGATTCTTTGGTTCCTGAAGGTGCAAGTATCAAAGACGGTAAAGTGTACAACAAGGATGGTAAACTTATGAAGACAGCCTTTTATAAACCAGACGGTAGCTACATTAAAGATGGATATATTTATGGAAAGGATGGTAAACCATTGAACTTGAGTTCTGCCTTGCCTGCGGATAGTTACATAACTAATGGTATAATATTCGATCACAATGGAAAGCCTCTGGATAAGGATACCTTTGGCTCCGATGGCTCTTATGTGGCAGGTGGATTAGTTTATGGAAAGGATGGAAAGATTGTTGCGGAAGGAGCATTTGGTCCTGATGGTAATAAGATCAAGGATGGTCTCATCATTAGTCGAGATGGTAAACCTTTGACTCAGGATGACAAGGGTCCTGATAATCTAGCTATCAAGGAAGGTAAAATCGTTGATGCCCAAGGAAAACCCAAGAATCAAGGCTCACTGGTACCTGATGGTTGTTACATTCAAGATGGAATAGTTTACGATCAGAACGAACAGCCTCTGAAGCAGGGAGCTTTTAGACCTGATGGTACTTATATAAGAGACGGTCTTATTTACGGCTGGGGCGGTCAGCTCATGAACACCGGAACAGAATTGCCAAGTGGGTGTTACGTGGAGGAAGGTAGACTCTATGGTAAGGATGGACAACCATTGAATCACAGCTCATTCGGTAGCGAAGGAAGTTTCATTCAGAATGGATTCATTTATGGGAAAGACATGAAGCCTCTGCAACGTGGAACTTTTGGTACTGATGGTAGCTACATTCAAGATGGTACGATATATGCTCCTGACGGTAAACCATTGAATAAGAAACAATCCATCATCACTGTTAGTCTTGTTCGGTATGGTTTGATCTATGGAAAGGATGGTAAACCATTAAAGACTGGTACTTTCGACGCTGAAGGTAGTGTCGTGAAGAATGGTAGGATTTATGAGCGCAGTGGGCAACCTTTGAACCAAAACATTTATGGATCTGATGGTAATTTCATAAAGGATGGCTTGATTTATGCACGCAACGGTAAACCACTTCAGAAGGGACCACTTCCTGCGGAAACTAGTTTCATCAAGAATGGAAAGGTTTTCGAATCCAATGGACAACCTTTGACCCAGGAAGCATTTGGTCCAGAGGGTCTGAGAATCGTACAGGGTATTGTTGTGGATAAGGCTGGAAAACCTTTGAAGCAGGCAAACTTTGACACCGAAGGCAATGTGGTTAAGGATGGAATTATTTACAATGCTGCAGGGAAACCATTGGATAAGAAATATACTGTCTATACAATTACGCTCGTTAGAAAAGGCTTGGTCTGTGATAAGAATGGTAAACCAGTGACGAATGCTCCGTTCGTCGAGGATGGAAGTTTCGTCAAGGATGGAAGGATCTACGATAGAGCTGGAAAACCGTTGAATCAAGAAATATTTGGAGAGGATGGTGGTTTCATCAAGGATGGTCTTGTTTATGACAGCACGGGCCATCCTCTGGATCAGGAACCCATTTCTGACGAAACATCTTACATTGAGGATGGCAAGATCTTCGGACCTAATCGTCTGCTTCTGAATCAGGATAGATATGGACCAGAGGGTTACAGGGTCGTGGATGGTATTGTCGTGGACAAATCCGGTCAGCCTCTGAAGCAGGGAAGCTTTGGATCGGATGCCTTCATCAAGGATGGTAGAGTTTATGGAAGTGATGGAAAACCACTCTTCAAGAAATTCACTGTCATCACGATAACCATGGTTAAGCAAGGTTTAGTTTGCGACAAGAATGGAAAACCTCTGACTGAGGGACCATTTGGTACTGATGGTAGTTTCGTTAAGGATGGCAAAATCTATGACAAGACAGGGAAACCACTGAATCAACCATCCTTTGGTACCGATGGCAGTTTCATTAAAAATGGTATTATCTGCGCAAGAGATGGTAAGCCTTTGGAGCAGGGGACTAGCACTCAAGAGGAGGATCAAAATACTTACATAGATGATGGTAAGATCTACGACATTACTGGACAACCCTTAACCACTGAGTCTTATGGTCCTCAAGGATACAAGGTGGTCGCTGGTGTCGTCTATGGACGTGATGGAAAACCACTGAAGTCAGGACAATTCGGTTCAGAAGGCAGTTATGTCAAAGATGGAAAGGTCCTTGGCAAGGATGGAAAGCCTTTGACCAAAGAGTCACGACTGGTCACTATAACGTTCGTGAAGTACGGTTTAGTCTGCGATAAGGATGGTAAACCATTAAATGATAAACCATTCGGAGATGATGGCAGCTATGTCAAGGAAGGCAAAATATTTGGACCTGACAATAAACCTCTAAATCTGGAATCATTCGGATCTGACGGCTCTTACATAAAGGAAGGAGTAATCTGTAGTAAATATGGTAAACCACTGGATCAAGGTCACATGGGTCCAGAGGGTACTTATGTAGAGAACGGCAAAGTATATGGAGTCGACGGGAAACCACTTACTCAAAATCCATTTGGTCCTGAAGGATGTCAAGTTGTTTCTGGAATTATTTACGGCAAGAATGGTAAACCCTTAAACGAGACCAACTTTGACACTGATGGTAGTCATGTCAAAGATGGTTTAATTTACTCTAAGGATGGAAAACCAGCCAACAAAGACAGTCTCTCTCATATCTACAAAATAGTCTACATCACAAAACACATTGTAGTTAAACCTGGTGAAGATATCAGCAATTTAGTGACCGAAGCAAAACAAGGATTCTACGATGACCCAAGATATAGAAATATCACATCGATGAGTTCCTTCGGTAAGGATTCCAAATCTTATCCAGTATCTGGTGGTGCTTATGAGAGTGGCTCTGGTGAAGACAGTGATGACGACCTGGAACAGTATGGCGAAGGCAAAGGAGATATCATGAAGGAACTCAGAGGTGCACCTAAGATAAAGATTCCAAAATTGAAAAAAGCCACAGTACCAGTCACCACACCAACAATAGTGAAAACCACTACGAAGCAATCTGTTGTCAAGGATCAGGAGGGAGTCACCCAGAATATCGAAGAAAAAGTTGAGGATCTGACACCAGGAGGCACAGGACACATTACTGTTTCTACTCAAGTGAATAAGGTGAAAAGCTTTGAAAACAAAAACTGAAACATCCAATCACCAATGCGATACTTATCCGTTGAGAACTTTACCTGAGGAACTTGAAAGTCTGACTTGAATGTTTAGCGTCTTTTTGTTTTTATTATTCAAACAACTTTCTGAGATTTCACGCAAAGTTCTCAAAGTATAGCCGCATGAATCTTTATAAAAAAAAACAATGCACCAATTAACATCAAGATCTGACAAAGGAATTTGTGGCTGGGAAGATCGTTCATCGATGTGCTTTGGGAATATTGGTATTGCTGTGGACATTTTACATATTTGCGTTAATTCGTTAAGGCGAAATTGCTGTCAAGTACAAAAAGAAAACCGATATTCTTTCTCTCTGTCTCTCTCAGCTGTGCACGTACTGGGTCATAATGAGCCACCGTCCATTAAATTAAAACTTCATTAATTATAAATTTCATCAGTCGGCATTGTTTTCGGTTTTTTCTTTTGTACTTCTTGGTAGTTTGCATTCGCAAGACTTTTGACAATGATTGCATCCTTGCATGACTTGCATGTTGATCACGCTACTTAGAATAATATAATAAGCAATAGTAAAGTGCTTGTCAATTTCGCATAACATTGATACGGGTGAGTTTTTACTTTCTCGTACAGCTTTTAGCTTAAAACATAGACTAGTTTAAAACTAGACTTACATGAAATTCCTCAAAATTTATATTAACAACATCTCCGACATAACTCTTCTGTACTAACACTCATAACATATTAGTGCAGCTTTGCATTTAACGACAGCTTCACATTCTACCATCTGATAATACAGCAACCATTGCATCGAACGTTGGATAACAAACTGACATCTAAATAATCAATACTTTGCACTCTTTATTAAAACAGTAAAATTGTTTTGTTTTATAACGCAAATCAACTTTATCATGACACATTAGTTACGCAGTAGTTGTATTTAGGCAGAGGCACCCGATGACGGTAGAGCTCCATACATGACAGCAACCGCTGTAACAACACGTACAGCGACGATGCACGAGGATCTGGAAAAGAATCAGAAGACAAGTCAGGTTTGTCATTTTAATTATCATTCATATATGCTTTTACGTTTGCACGCCGAATATTGTATATCCAAAAGTAAAAATGAATATCTAAGGTAGAAAGACGATCGTAGCACCTATATTCAAAATTATTGATACCACCTTCTGTGGTCGTTCACTTTACATAAGGACCGTAACATGTTACTTTTGATAAAGTTTCTTTGTACGACAAGCCAGAAATGGTGTTTTCCTTTAGTTGTTCAGCAGCTTGTTACTGTTGTTTTCTTTTAATGTCAGGTCGAAGAGAAAACAGTAGCCCACACAACTGCTACCAGTGCTACCAGGCAAGAGCAACGCGTCGTTACCCAGGAAGTGCGAACAACCAGTCATATACTCTCCGGAGAACAGGTAACATTTGGGTCAATTAAAAAAAAAACTGATTGCAAAATTAAAAAAAGAACCATACAATAATGGCTACACCGTAGCATGGCTATTAAACATGGTGAACATTTACTAAGCATCTGTGTACATTGCTCTAGCTGTATATTATCTTAACTGTCTTAATTTTATTTTATCATAAGGTTCATGTCGGTATCGTACAAAATTTAATTTTTCACACGTTCGTGTACGTTTCACTCGATTTTAATATCCTTGGTAATTTGTAAAAACGACTAAATTATTTGGTTTGTGGTATCATATATTTTTTGTTTTCTTATACAATCATCAACCTCGAGCTCGTATTATCAGCGTTGGCTTTTTTTTTTTTGGGGGGTTTACCCATCGGCCACGTCATTGCGTTAACTCGATTTAAGTTTTTATTTCGTAATTAATTTCGAATGCTTGGCCTAACACATTGCATGGCGTAGCTGGTCTCGAGACGACTCAGTACATCCAGCTCGAGCAGTGGTGATTCAGGCACTCCCATCGATCTTGAAGACGATCAACAGGCTTTCTACAATCAGTATTATCAGGTAATTCATACATCATTTCGCTAATCGAAGCGACTCACTCGTCGAACTTGCTCGCAACGGGGAACCTCCTCTTCTTCTCTCCTTTTTCGATCTAGAGAAAGCTGTCACAGAGGTAATCGAATGCTTGACGACGAAGACGTTTTAATACTTTTGTAAATTTTCTTCCTGTCCGTTTGCATCTTCCACGTTTTCTATTATCGCTATTGAATATTTGCATCACTTCTAATCACTGGAACGACTGTCTCGATGTTACCACTTTATGCTGTATACTGTCATACATTACACTCTGATAAATTAATTTTTTTAAGGGTCACTGAAAATATTCCGTGTGTACATACCTTTATTTTGTATTCTTCGTGACTCTTAGACCTACTGTGGTGCTGGTTCTGTTGGAATGTATTTCTACAATATGTATTCTTACAGTGTCTTACTGAAGAATTTGACATTAAAATCATTTAAAGTATTTTCAATGGCGATTCTGCATTTGCACGTTAATTTCGTGATCAATTAAGCATCCATGTAAGATTGACAACGAATCATCGCACAGTTAACGACTCAAGGAAAACACTCAAATATACATTTTAATTTATTCCAAATGAAAAGGGGAAAGACATAATTTTTATTCTTGCAAGAAACTTGATGAATCGCGTCTAGGAAGTTTCTGTTGTTCGCCTGGAATCAAACTGTGTTCCCTTCAATGTCCTTCGATCGTATTTCCGGTCTCGAAAACCAATGATCGTTACTTTTCCAAACAGGGAGATCCGGCAGGTATCGTGGCTACGGAGTCTCACGTTTACACGGGCGATACCGACAATAACGTGACGACAACAACCACAGTACCAGTGGTAGCGACCGAGACCAGAAAAGTCGCCCTGGAGAGCGAAGACGGGAATTACAGTGCCAGCGGGGAAATAGTCAGCTCCCAGACGATATCGAGCAAGACTCGTACCGTGGAAACGATTACGGTAAGTCGTACCAGTCGTTAAAAACCATAATGCAGCAATGCCCTTGATCGAAGTAAATTCTGTGTAACCGAGTTCCTGATCCTTTTTCGTAGTACAAAACGGAACGCGACGGAGTCGTGGAGACGCGCGTGGAGCAGAAAATAACGATACAGTCGGACGGCGATCCCATCGATCATGACAAAGCACTAGCCGACGCCATTCAGGAAGCCACCGACATGAATCCAGACATGACAGTGGAGAAGATCGAGATTCAGCAGCAAACGGCGCAGTAATCATTATGAATTATTTGAAGGCGTCCACGAAAGATAGATAATCGAGAGGGCCATTACTACGTGAAATTGGCAGGGCACCTCGTTCTCGAGCGATTCATTGAAAGTGACTGAAGAGGAAGAAGTAGAAATTAAAGATCTTACGACGAACGACGTCCTTTCGTAGTTTTACGCATTTAAACGTACGTTCGAAATTCCCGCCTTTTCGAAGCGCACGTACGAGAACCAATCAGACTGACGAGCGTTGTTCTGTCAACGATCTACAAGAAAAAGTGTTCCGCAAAGCTGCTCGTTGTAGCCCTTTTCAAAATTCTGAATATTAATAAACGACCCGATAAACACGATGTCGTTCATTGAACGTATAAGTACGTAGCATCGAGATTCGGTTGTGAACCGACCTTAACTATGCAGCTTTTACCGTGAGGTTCTTAAAGTAAACGTGATATACGTCGTATCGTAAAACTGTCTAAACGTGTTCATATTTGAAATATTGAAAATGATTATAATATATATACATAAACGTAGACGCGAAGACAAAAATACACACCATAAATTATTATATTGTACACGTGCGTACGATATATACGTTTGTTAGATCAATGTACGCCGGACAGGGTGCCCTGCCTAATTATTCTTTTTTTTTTTTTTCCATTTAACGAATAATCAAAAGATTTGGCTGACAGGGTCAGGGGTCATTAACCAATCTCCAACCCGTTCTTCAGCCAGGAACATTCGGCTAGGTCGTTTCAAATTGATATGATCTTTGTCAACAGAGTTTATTACGGGACTGCGCGGACTCAGGTCTAATTCCTCTTCACAGATTCTTTTAATTGTTACTTTATCGAGTAACAGAAGACGAGCTCTCGTCACTATTTTGAGTTGATTCTATTCTCGAGAAATTTTTATTGAACTTTGTCGACAAGCCACTTCGAGTCCCACTTTGAAATACATTTAAAAAGTTCTTGATGAACTCACAGACAACACCGCGCGTAATGCTCGGCAATAAATATGTTTTAAAGGCACGTATTCTTTGGAGATGATGCGTCTTGTATGCTTTTCAAGGTCGAAATTGATGGGAAAAAATTAAATTTAATGGGGAACTTACGTACAACATCTGGTGCGACGTTCGTGCATTACGATACACATTAGCTTTGTCGCGATATCGTCTGTATAGTACGGCTACTGATACGGTAGATATTTTGACTTTTTAAAACAGATATTATATAACGATTAATTAATATTCGAGAAAAGTCAGAGGTGTCTGGATATAAAATATTAATATATTATTATATCTATATATTGCTAGGCAACTTGGCCTTTTGCGATTGTCGAGCTTTCCTTAGAATCCCTCGCGCTCGGTCGCTGAAAATTTGAGAGAAAATGAAAGGAAAACAAAAAAAAACGTTAACCTGTATCTCGAGCAAAAGTTTCTTTCGACAGAAAACAAAATACCAAGGAACAATTAAATTTTATCCGACATCGCGAAGACGGCTTTCCGGAACGCTCGTAGATTCCGCTTGTCCAAGTGGTACATTAATTATAATAATTAATAATAATAGATTAATAAATTATACATAACATGCCAAGTGCAATGAATGCATTGGTCAGCGTATATGTCTAAATTTAGCTGTAGCTTGTGTAGCCTTAGGTAATACGAATTGCGATTTCGTAACGGAATTCTTGTTGATTTTAGCGTTTTAACTTTTCGAGTTTCTTTCCAACGAGTACGGATCAGTCGTTTATAGTTTTTAGAGAAAATATACAAGATACGGTACAGCGGTCCCTAATGAAGGCTCTTTGAAACGAAAGAAAATTGTCTGTAGTAAAATTTCTGGAAAATCGTTTCGCGAGTCTTTTCGATTTATTTCATTTTTACCTCAGATTCATAATTTTTCATTTGACACAACATGACTGCCGGCTGCTTTTCGTACTCGTTGGTAATAAATGTATTTGTTTATTTTTCTACTTTTACACAGTGATAAGTGCAGGCATCTATTCTAGGTTTATTGTCCTCGCTTTTTCTCTTTTAAATTGAAAACAATATGCGTGCTTCTCCGTTCCGTCTCCTACAATCGGATCAGTCCGGTGCGAGCTTCGTTGACGCTTGCCTGAAATAAAAAAGCCGCCATTAGTGTGTATTCTGGGCAAAGAAGAGGCAACAGGTACCCCGTTTAGTAGAGGAAAAATGTAATTTATTATTATCCCATTTTTTCAACGTGGCCTTTTAGTCTTGCCTGAGAGTGAGACCGACTGATTTTCCTCTTGCTACAAGGAGACATTTAAAAGAAAAAATCCTAGACTGTCAACCATCAATTCCAACATCCAATAAGATAAATCCTCATGAATTTCATAGCTGCTCGCTCTGATGAATTGAAAGAGAGATCTTTTTTAAATCGAATGCGTCCCTTTCACCTCTTGTACCTTGTCTAACATTCCATGCTTCGAGTGACTAACGTTCATGTACCATAAATATATCTTATCGTCGAGTTATTGGCTCTTTTATAAGTCCGTCTTTATTTTAGCTCTGCTTGGAGATAATACAAGAAAGAAAATTAACGTAAAACCGACCTCTGCCGTTGCGCGACAGTGTTCCTCGATAATCAGGGATTAATTATCATTACTGACTTTATGGAACTTCCAAATAGTTTGCCATAGGCCATAGTCAGCACTCCGTTTACTGTACTATTTGTCTGACAATTCAGCAAGCTTGCTGTCGCGCGCGATGCGTTTTCATGAAAAAAACAAAAAAAAAAAGATCGACCGAGGGATCTTCAAGCGGCGTACAAATATAGCTTGTAAGTTTTTATTTCGATTATTTCGTTGTCCATTATTAATTAATATTAATTATTATTTTAATGTCATATACTTAATATATTAGATATCCGTAGCTAAGGAGATTTTTTTTTTTCCTTGTGCAAGACTAATACCTATATTTTGTATGAGAATTTCAAAAACCTTTTACAGTATTCTCAATTAATCTTCTCGAATGTCGAAACTTTAGTTTTTCTTCTACTCTCTTCCTTAATATTAGCTGCGAATGGCGTGCGGCATAAATCACACCCTTTCTCCATCGGATAAAACTTTCTACTACCGGATAATTATTTAAGCTGTGAAAATTTGTAACGAGTTGATCGATGATTTTGTCAATGTACTGGCGAAAGCACCGCCTTGCTGCTTGAAAGCGATATGCAATAAGCACGTAATGATAATATTTAATTACCGGGAACAAATTTTTTTCACAAAGCCGTGCAGCTTACAATTTGCACTTTTACATTTTCATTCCAGCTTGCGTTACGGTCGATAGCCTAATTTCGTGCTTTCGTTTGGCTTTCCAGCATACGGGCGATGAACGATACGTTTGGTTGTAAGACGATCATACCTAGAATAGTTTCGTTAGGTAAAACTGATGATTAATGATAAATGATTTGCTTGAAGTGGAAACGAGCGAATAAATACATACAAGTGAAAGTGGCTCATTTGATTTCTACATGTATTGTAGATCGGAAGAGAATTGTAGAATGATTTTTGTTTTATTACTTTTATTCATAATAGTACAAATTTATATGTCTGTTAGATATATTCTTTTTTTTTGTGATTTGTTTTGTGATTTATCATTTAAATAGGCGGAAGCGCGATGACCGAGCTTACCGATGGACTATGCAAGCTCTGTTTACTTCTTGAACCAACTTTCCAAAAGGGTCTTGGTTTTATTCGATTCTCTTTTAGTCCTTTTATACCAGAAGCTAGGAGAAACATACCTTTAGATATTCTTTCGATTTTGAGTAATATACAATTTCTTACCTGACTTCCATGCTGGAAATATTTGAGGGTGAGTCTCACCGGATGCCGTAGTTACTGTTATGGACAATTTTGGATCAGACTGCTTAAATATGGCTCTTGAAACGGATCTTTTGAATGCCGGTGGTAAATTGAGAGAATCTGCAATAATTTTTAGGTGATTTTCAATCGAAAATATGAGTATTGTAAAAATAATAATAAAATATACTGGTAATGTCGTCGCTTAATGTCATCTTGGACGGTCTTCTGATCTGTCGCAATAGCTTCTCTGTCTTAAATTTTTTCATGAATTGTCGACAAACTTCACTTATGTCTTTTCCATCTAAATTTACTGTAAATGTTGGAAATTGTTCGTGATACAGTTTCCAAAAAAACGTAAAATTCAGGTAGAATAACGTTTACTTTTGGTTTACCTAAACATCGACTGTTCGCAATTAGATTTTCTCGATATCTGTAACATTGCGTTACAGGATTTCCTTGAAGGAACAATTCTCTGAGTCCAATCAACGCATTGACACTTTCTGTCAGATCTTCAATGTCCTGTATAGAATTATTCTTAGCTTCGAGTATCTCTAAAAAACGAAAATCATTGATCTGCCGAAGAGAATTCATTTTGTTCCCCGTTACATTCAAAACCTTGAGACAATTCTGCAAATTAAAAATAATATTAACATATACAACAGTCTCGTACTTGTCATACTTACAGATAAAGTAGCCACGGTTCTTGGATCAAAACACAATAATTCTCCAGGTGCGATTCTTTGTCTCTCTATATGAAGTTCAATTAAATTTTCCAGATTTTCTAAACCTTCTACGATGCTAATATTATTATATCCTAAATAGAGCTTCGTCAGGTTCCTCAGTGTAGCAAGATTTTCAATTTTCTGAATATTATTATGCTGAAGATACAGGTGCGTCAGATTTACAGCAAAATGTAGATTCTCTATCTTGGATATACAATTATTTTGAAGATATATAACTTTTAGATTTTTGCAGGCAGCGAAGTTACCCTTAAACGTAGAATAAAATTTAATTAAACCGTTTGGTCCATTTATTATAGGAAACACTCACGATGGCATTGATGAATTTGTCATTCATGTATAGATGAGTTATTCTTTGTAAATGATGCTTGTCTATTTCTTTTGTCAACGATTTATTCGATTGCGTTTCCGAGCATTTTCTCTCTACGTAAGCCGTTGTTAATTTCACCATATTTAGCCAATTTAATTCCTAATAAATAATGGATATTGAATAAATTGGATTGTCGACTGCTGTTCATTGATCAAACAGTTTCCCGGCATTGGAATACTATTTGGTGCGAAGCTTAGCGGGAAATATGTAAACTATCTACATTAAATGGTGAAACGGTGCTCCAAATTGTAGGAAGGTTAGTTTTGTATAGAACGGGTTGTCAAACAAGTCACTAACCTGAAAATCAGCGAATCGATGATTTTTTAATAGTATTAAACAATGGACGTGGATTTATTAAGACCAGGAACCGTGCCAATTTCTCCGGATACTATTTTGTGGTTCGAATTCTTATTGAATCCTTCTCTACTCGAAAAACATCTCTCAAAGCCACTGCCAGGTTAGTTTACTGACTTTCTCAAGGGATTTATTCAGTTGTTTTGAGCGTCTCTTAATATCTTATGGCATTTTAAACACGTTATTTTAGATCCATCACCTACAGACTTGATCATAAAATTCATGTCAATTAATTTTGATCAAAAGGAGGAGACCAAAATTATAGATCCCGAAGTTGGAGAAATCAAACCCAATGGACACAGTAAATGGTCTCATAAGACTTTAGCTCTGAAAATTCTTTCTCTAAAGGTTGCTACGTATCTCAAATGGGATTTGGATTTATTACAAAAGAAATTGCCCTTGCCGATGCAATTGACGTTGCTGCAAGACTTGTTTTACATTACCACAGATGTTATTGTAGAAATTCCTGCTGTTCCTGAGTATTCCATAAATTCAGTATCGGATCAGGTCTTATTTACAATTGTTTTGTACCACAGATGGTACTTAAGGGCTATTATTTATAGAGCTCTACACAATAAACAATGTAAACAACAGTTTATACATATGTAGGTGTAATCATTATCAGATGCGATCTTTCATTTTGTTCGATAAGGATATAATTACATCAAAGTTTTACAAAGAATGTCTTATTACCATTTAGACCAGGAATTCAAGAGTCGACTTTTATACCACCTGGTGTATCTGACGAAATAATACGAAAATTAGAAGCCCATGTATCAAATGCATTGAATGTTCTTAATGCTGTTTTACAGTCAAATGATTTAAAACCAAAAGTCCTCTCATTCGACACTTTCCAAATGTTAACTGAAGACAGTACGGAAGTCAAGCAAAATTGGGAAAAGATGATACCAATCACTGTTGAAGAATTTAAGTGTCAGGTACTCTCATTATCAATATCATACATGACGAGTTCTGTCATTAATTCATACTTACAAAGTTGTCTCTCTTCTTTCAGATACACTATGATATTGCAGTCTTCCATTTGTTAAGAGAGGAATATCAAACTGCGAAGCATCATATTTGCCAAGCAAGAGATTTATTCCTCACATTAAACAAAACAGAACCGTTATTGTATTGTACAGTAAAAAAGGAATTCTTGGATGGCTGTTGTTTAGCATGTGAAGTACCGATAGAAGAAATTCAACCTAGCCTAACTCAACAATTGCATAGAGCAATTAGAGACCAATATACAGTATGTATAGTCACTGCAAATTTTTAATAAGTACAATCTTATAATCAAAGTTTTTTTTTTTTTAGAATATTCTACAGATCTTACAGTCGGACAATATTTCAAGGGAAATTCCTCAAGTTTACAGAGACAATTTGGAACTAGATTTGCAGGGTGGGTTAGCAAACAGAAAAATCGTTGTATCCAGAGATTTACTCCTGCAAATCCAGTGTCTTAATTTAGTCCGGAAAGTAGTGGACAGTGACGTTGTTCTTGGCGATTATCCTAGCGAGATTAAAGCAGCTGGTGCAAAGGGCTTGGATGTACTCTTTTGGGTAAAATACTCCATATTGATTGCCTTTCTCAAATTTTAATATGAAATTTTTATACAGGCTCTTAATACTGTTCTGGAAAAAGCTTCGCCGACCGATAACAGACGCATCGCTCGTTATCTCTTGCATCTTGTACTTTCCAGTGACATAGATGGTCTCGCAAGCAGAATTCTTAATACACCCAACTGTATAGCACTTTTTAATGAAAGGGAACGTCATGAAATTGAAATGGAAACTACTCCCGATGATTTGGATATGCCCGACCTGCTTCTGAATAATGATTGGGGTGTCCCGCTTCAGACTTACACACGTAAATATCAAAGTGGATTATTAACATATAAATTGATTATTTTTTTCAACCAATGCAATTGGTATTTTTAGAGAATCCTAGGCTCGAAATCTTCGAACTGGAACAACGATTGATACTCTCGTACAACCCTCATGAGATTCGTGACGTCATAATACAGTTGGCTGAAAAGAATCCGATGAAGCCATTATGGCCAGTGAACAGCTGCTGGGAGTTGCCGATACCTTTGCAAAGCGTTGCCATGTCTCTGCCCAGAGGTTTTCTTCAGGATTATTCATACATCTTGCTTGCCAAAAGTCGTGAGATGGTTTCTGTAAAGGATTTTTTCGGTGCTAAAGAGCTTCTGTGCGCTCTTGAGAAAGAAGTACAGCAACACGTGCAAGTGGGAAACACATTGCTGTTTAAATTGTGTAAAATGGTTGGCTGGGAAGCACTTCTCGTTGAGATCTGGCATTGCCTTTATGCTTGGCCGGCAACAACTGTCTGTGAGTAGTGATAACACTTCAGTTATATATATTAGACTTAACTTTACTGAATTTATATCCAGGCGATACGCAAGCGTTGGTTGTACAGTGCAAGCAATGTCTTGGAGCTTTACAAGCAACAGATCAAGTAATTCCTCGACAAGAGATCATAGAATATTGCACAGTCTTTATGTTAAATATGGCAGAATGGGATTACTTGACAACACTAGAGAAACGTTGGGCTTATGCTGAATTTGCTGCTGCGATCAGTAGTGTTTGTCAGGAAATTGTTAAATATAAGGGGAGTCGAAAGTTTCCTAGAGAGAGTTGGGATATGGGTAAGATTTTATATTTCTTGAAGATGTAGCACTGTCTCATAATTGTTATGCAAACTCATATATATTTCGGCGAATAGTTTTAGCTGCTTTTGGTCCAAGCAGAGACCAGCCACAAAAACGTAGCAGTAGTGCCAACAGTTCAGGTAGTAGCAGTGCGTCCAAGGATCTCATAGCTGGTGTTTCAGCTTTACTAAGTAGACTTCGCGAACCTACAGCACTTACAGTAGCAATCTCATTGCTGGCTAGGTTACACAATGTCCTGCGTGATGAATCCAGCCTGGAACTTTATGCGCAGTATCTCACACTTTGGCCAGTCAGCATACCAAAGTAAGTATCGATGAATAATATGATGCGAGTCTGATATTCTATTTATTAACAGAATCAATATGATTTCTTCCTCAGCTCAAATTCATACAATCACAGAACAATTAGTGAATACTTGTTTCAATTATTGATGCAGGCTCTCAAGTATTACCCAAGCAATGTCCCCTGGTTAAGATTAATGGGGGATCTTAACTTCGGTGAGTACCTTTCACATATTATGCATGGGCATCGGAAGCTTCTTTAATTTTCAACATTTTTTCCCCTAGTTTTAGGCTATTACGAAAGCGCAATGAAGTATTATCTAGAGGCTATTATGGTATCCAGTGATTTGTTTAGTCAACCTGTCCCACGAACACAGATCGATGATCTTGTGTACAGAAGAATGATCAAGTGCTGTGCACACTTGCAGTGCTACACACAAGCAGCAGTTCTTTGTCAATTCTTAGAAGAAGTTGATTATTCATTAGCGTTTAAAATGGCTGCTAGTGATCAAAAAAGCTGTGCACCAGCCGATGCAATGGATGCATATTATCACTGTGTCTGGGACACGACCATCCTCGAGTATCTAATTCATTTGCATACTAAAAGGGGCGAGCATCACAGAAAGCAGCTCGCGGTAATCATTTTAATAAAACAGTTGCGAGATAACGGTAATACAACGGGAAATTGGAAAATCCAAAATACATTTTTTTTTTCAGATCAAAGTGATCGGTTTGCTCGAATTAAATTCTAATAATATCGAGAAGATCCAGAAGGAAGCTGCAAATATTCGTAAAGCAAAGTTCCTGAGAGCTTTAGCAAGGCAATATGTTTATTAAATTGATTGTGTATAACTGTATATAACACTGTATATATATTGCTACTGATAATTATGATACTTTACAAATAAAATTTTGGACGGCATTATTAATTTGACGATTTTGTTCTAACAAGTTTAGATTGATATTCATATTTTTGGTTTAGTCGTTATCTGCAGTTTCATTGTTAGATTTAATTAATATATGACGATCGTACAGTTTCCCGCTTGAATAGTTCTCTGTTTTGCTAACGCGGGGTTTTTTCCGTACGTGTTCAATTTCTGCTGCTGTCTCTGCCAATCATAGCCACTGTCGACCCTTTGTCTTGATTTACGCAGAAGCTTGGTCGTTAGGAAAAACGTGGAAACGTTCAACAGGTTTATAAATTATTTCGATCTTTTATCCACTATTTAATACAGCACAGGTATGTTATACATAAATTTAATTATAAAATGGAATTTTAAGATGTTGTTTTACTATTTTAATCGTAAATATTAATCCGTCATCTTGTCATAATTTAGGGCACGTGTTTGTAAAAATATAGTTTATCTAAGCTTGTTTATATATTTTTTATTCTAATGGATGATTATAATTATATGGAATAGTAGGCAGTTGGTTTCAATATGATAAAATATATATTGTAATTGTGTTTTTTCTTTTTAGGTACAATGGATGAAGACTGGGACAATGATGATTCATCATATCAATCTGGCTCTGCGTCAGCCCCAATAGCTACAGCCTATTATGGAAGAAGTAATCGGGGTGATAATAGTGGAAATAGTAGATATAGTACTTCTAACTCTCGCTATTCATCTAATGGGAACGATAGATCAGAAGGGAGCTGGAGAAATAGGGATCAACGAGATAACAATGACAATCGCCAGGGTGGTCGAAACTATGAGAGCAATCAAAATTCTTTCAATGGTCATCAAAGTGGCAGAACTCAAGGTCTTGTAATACAAGTTGACACAAGTAAACTGGGTAGAATCATTGGTAAAGGTGGAACTAAAATAAGAGAATTACAAGAGCAGACTGGTGCTAGAATAAATGTGTGTATAGTTAACGCTATTTTCTCACTATAAAAATGATATCAAATGCTATTAGATTTTATGCTCTTAATTATTTCATATCAAACCGTCTGTTACAGATCGCTAAATCGGGTGGTAATGAGGAAACCGATGTAACCTTGGTTGGTTCTGAAGAAGCACAACAAAGAGCCAAAGAGGAAATTGAAAAATTACTCAAAGATAGAAATCGAGGACCTGTCACTTCTAAGTCAAATGAATCAGAGACTCCACAAGCTAATATTGATTTTTCAACATTTGACTGGTCAAAAGCTAATGAACAATATGTAATTATCGTAATATTAATTATTACCATTGATCATCAATAGTGTACAACTATTGTACTTTCCATAGGACGAGTTTCTCAAAGAAAAATGGTCAAAGTTTCCTCCGATCATTAAAAATTTCTACAGAGAAGACCCAAGCGTTACTAATATGACGAAAGAAGAAGTGACACACTTCCGAAAGACTAACAACAGTATTGAAGTGTATCATGCTTTCAGTGACGAAGGCAAGGAGACCCCTAAGTGTCAAATTCCAAATCCTGTTCAAACCTTTGAACAAGCTTTTCACGTACGTGTTAATTCTGACACTACGTACTGTCCATTCATTGTTACTAAAACTATATTATTTTCAAAAGGATTATCCAGACATCCTTGAAGAAATTCGTAAAGTAGGATTTGAAAAACCAAGTCCAATACAGTGTCAGGCATGGCCTATATTACTCGGTGGAAAAGATCTCATTGGAATCGCACAGACTGGCACAGGTATGTAAATTAATTCCTTGCGTGTACGGTACAAGAAAATATGCAGTTCAATAATAATTGATTTTCAGGTAAAACCTTGGCGTTCTTATTGCCTGCGTTGATTCATATTGACGGTCAAGAGACACCAAGAGCCGAACGAAATGGACCATCGGTTCTCATAATGGCACCAACGCGAGAACTTGCCTTACAAATTGAGAAAGAAGTTAACAAATATTCATACCATGGAATCAAAGCGTAAGTTATTATCTAAAGATAAAATAATTCATAATCAATGCACTCTTGTTCCATACTGAATGCCATTATGCTGATCACAGGGTATGTGTCTACGGTGGTGGTAATCGTAGAGACCAGATAAACACTTTATCCAAAGGTGTAGAAATAGTAATAGCTACACCCGGTAGACTTAATGATCTTGTACAAATCAAAGCACTGGACGTGACCTCAGTCACGTATCTTGTACTAGATGAGGCAGATCGAATGCTGGACATGGGCTTTGAACCACAAATTAGGAAGACTCTGTTAGACGTAAGACCCGACAGGCAGACTGTGATGACTAGGTAAAATGGAATATTACATATTTAAAACTAATAATAATTCAATAACTAATTCTGCAAAATTATTTTAAAAAGTGCTACATGGCCTCAAGGTGTACGAAGGCTTGCGCAGTCCTATATGAAGGATCCTTTGCAAGTTTACGTTGGCTCCTTAGATCTAGCAGCTGTGCACTCAGTAACGCAGACCATTCTTATAGTTGACGACGAGGAAAAGACTGATATGGTAATTCTATGGACAGAAAAAAGAAGTCAATGATCTAAAATCTAACAGCTAAAAAATTTGTCTTTAGTTACACGACTTCTTCCAAAATATGAGCGAGAACGACAAGGTGATTGTATTCTTTGGCAAAAAGACACGCGTCGACGAGTTATCCAGTAATTTGGCATTGAACGGAGTCAATTGTCAAAGTATTCATGGCGGTCGTGACCAGCTAGACAGAGAACAAGCTCTGGAAGATATAAAAACGGGGGTCGTGCGAATTCTTCTCGCGACAGACGTTGCAAGTCGCGGTATCGACATTGAGGACTTAACGTAACTATCGAGAATTAGAAACTTAATTGCTTCTATTATTATTTACTTTGCGTTATCAATGATTATCCTTCGACAGGTATGTGTATAATTACGATTTTCCTCGTGATATCGAAGAGTATGTTCATCGCGTGGGTCGAACCGGAAGGGCTGGTAGAACTGGAGAAAGTATAAGCCTTATGACGCGAGGAGATTGGTCGCATGCCAAAGAACTTATAGCCATTTTAGAAGAAGCTAGCCAGGTAAGGAATAAGTTAATTAAAATTATTCGGACTGTAACGTGACGCTTGTTTCGATAATTCCACAGGAAGTGCCGGAAGAGCTATACAAAATGGCAGAGAGATACGACGGCTGGAAAGAAAAGAAAGAACGCGAGAAGATGGATGCTGGTGGATCTTATATTGACCGTGGACGTGGTGGTGGAGGAGGAGGTCGAGGAAGACGCGGTGGTGGTGGAGGTGGCGGAGGCCGACAGCGAGGGGGTCGCTGGTAACTAGTTTTGTTACTGTTACTTAATATTTTCAAGTTCCTGTACTTCGCAAGTATCTCATTCAAATCAGTATTGTTAATCTTAATATCTATCTGTTGTTAGAAATGATGTTACCACTAGGTATATTTTTATTGGATTACGAGGGAAAGAAGTAGTCTTCTCATATTATTTTGACCAAAGAATTTTTTTTTTTTTTCGTTTGTACATGCATAACGTGTATGCTGTGAAGATCTTGAATAAAGTTGACAGAAAAGTATATTTTTGTACATTTGACAGTTGCAGCCGATCTGTAAATATTAAAATGGAATGAAATGAGTATATGACAGTTTTGTTTTGAATGAGGCAGTGCTTCTGCTATCTTTATATACAGTTTTATAGAATTCTATTTAAATACTGTACGTCACCTTGTTTCAAGTATTTATTTGTTGTATCGTGTTGCCACTAATTTTGAGCAATTATTGGCCGTTGTCTAACTAGTAGTTTGAGAATTTTTACAGAATTTTGAATAAGCTCGCGCCACACATATTTCGACAGTAACACACGCATTCTCTTAAATTTCTAAAGAATACAAAGTAATTACCAAAAAAAAATGGATCAAATACTTTTATGACAACTCGTGCGGTGTTTTTGGCAGTATATAAAAATAGTTTTTAATTATTTTACTATGCTACTATGCTAGCTAGATACTATAATCTAACTTTGCATAAACTCACAACTTCTTGGCTCATTGCATTCAATTATTTGATCTCTGAAATCAATTAATCTAGTATGCACCGGTACTCATTCAATTTTGATAGCAAGTATTGCAAATTTTTCTGTTAGAAATCCTGTAAAAAAATTTTTAAAATAGCACTCAGGTAGCCCAGTCAAAGGGCTGCCGAGTGTTTCATATAAAATAAACAAAGAAGTTTAATGATTTAAAAAGTGTTATCTGAAACAAAACATTTAACATAGCGAAGTACAAAGTGTACTTGACTTCTCACCAGGATAAAATAGACCTTAAAATATGACCTAGATTTAAAATACATAGAGCATGTTGCGCGTATAAAAAAATAATTTAAAAAAGCAGATCTTAATTGTACACTTTGAAGTTTTGAGTTTTGGTATACTTCTCGGCAAAGATTTTTCCACTGGGTGTTGGCATCGAAAAGGCAATATCATCCACCGACATGACATAACCAAAATGAAAGTTTGCTCTGTCAAAACAAAAGGAAGTAAATGAAAATGATTGAATGAATGCAATGCATGCTATAAGAATAACAAATGAATGCTATAGCTCCTTTTATAATTAATATTAACTCACCTAACAGTATCCACAAGCTTTTTCGCAATCCCTTGTCTACGATGGCTCATGGCTGTCCATACAACATTGATTCCACACTTTACAGAAGTAGTTTCTGCACTGCAGCAATCTAATTCAATTAATTCCGGAATCATACGGTGTGCAATTTTTATATACTCAGCTACGAGGACTCCCAAGATATTTTTTTCCCTCACGTATATGTAAATCTGAAAAACAGGAAGAAAGTTGTTGCGTCTATCTGTTTAATGATAATAACGCAATACGACTGACCTACCTTTTTATTCTGATAGTCTGTCACTTTGACATCGGTCAATCCAAGATCTCTGTCCACTACTTGAAGAATATCAGAAACTTTTCTCCAACATTGCTTCGAATCATTAGGTTCGATCAGAATTATCCTACTGGATGTAAAAGGATCTTCCGAAACGATACGTTCCTTCTTCCACCCCTGAAATTGTTATAATAAATATATATTAAGAATTCCATTGGGACGACTTGCTTCATAAGTAATTCTAAATTCTCACAGGAAATTTCAAAGTCTTCACGCTATTGTGATAATTCAAATGAGCATTCTCGTCCTCGGCGTCACCAATCTGATATACGATTCCGCATTCAGTGCAATGTGTAGCTCCAAATTTCTTTTGTCCAGCATCCAATTGATACTGATTCTCGTCGCCGCCACCTTTCAGAGACATCTGCCACGCAGCGCTTCTCTTAACGCCACGATTTCCCCTGGCATTGAAATCTCTAAAATAATAAAATTGTCACTTCAAAGATTCATTCGTAGGATCAAGAATAGCCAAGTACTTCGGATATATCTTACTCGAATAAATTATTTGTTGCATATCCTTTGGTGAATAATGGAAAATATTTCTTTTCCACGTTCTTCGCGCCTGATGTACTTTCTTCTGATTTTGCTGCGTTATTATTATTCAAGATATTTTCCAAATATGTTGGTACAGCAACGTCCTCGATATTCATCACGGATGTCATGTTACTAAGCTCGCTTGCTGGAGACATCATTACGTCCTTGGGCATGCTCATTGATTTCGTGGGAGATAAAACATTCTGTGCATCTTCACGTATCAGAGATTCCATTGTATCGTAATCGTCGTCAGCCCAATCATCCTCCAACGTTTTCAATATATTATTAACAATTTCATGTTCCATGGAAGCGTCGAATTTTGGATCGTCAAAAGCGAGATCCGTGGCGTCAAACGTTACATCAGCAAGCTTCGGTTTTTTATTAACGTTACCATGATACCGTGACTTTCTCTGATTAAGAGCAGTCCTACCATTGGAAACTTTTAATTTACTTTTACTATTTACAGTAACCGTAGCGATACGGTTTGCTTCAATGGTCTTCTTGGTTTTGAAGAATTTCTTGTTAGGATTTAATTCTGGAGATGATACTCTTTCTTTAACTCCGCTTTCTGTACTTTCTGAAGGTTTTGTAAATCTGATGGCCTCCACCGGAGAAGAATTTTCAATGTTATCAATTTCTGGTAGAATCTCTTGTTTTTCCTTTTTGAATGCTTCGGAACGAGAAACGTGTCGTTTTGGCTTCGGCCTCTTTATACCATGCGAGACTCCAGCATTTATTTCACCAACTTTACGTCGCTTTGCGGAACGCTTGTGTCCTCCGACATGCAGAGACAGACTGCGTTTCTTATTATTGCGTTCAGAATCCCTCCATTCCATACTGAAATGATATTCACGTTTTGGTTTCTCGCAGGAGTTGCTATAAAACGATTTTGTGCTTAGCTTGAAGTCTTCCTTTTTCACTTCTTGGAACAGAGACGCTCGCGCTCGAGGAACCGTTGAATTTTCTTCAGATTTGAACAGTTTTGTTGTAGCTGTTGACAGCATATCATACGAATGCCTTTTCAATACATTTTCTTTTCTTTCTGGTGACGAGCCTTCATTGGTATCCAATGGATTAAGTGATTTCCTTCTATGCAGTCTTGGCAGCGGTATATCCTTACTTACAGAACCAAGAGGAGTTATCAGCCTCTGTTCAGGACTATCCTTGTGTGGTGTTTCTGCTATGATATCATCATCATCCTCCGGACCGTACAAACTTTTGTGAGGAGTGTCTGGTATAATTTCATCTGAGAGTAATGTTTGTTGTATGTGGTTCGGAGTAATAGGCTGGCTGTTTGATTTCTTGTGTGGGGTAATGGTCCTCGATTTTGGGGATTCTGGGAAGATTTTACGCCGTGGAGAAGAACGGGCTGCACGGGTTAAGCGCTTCAATACGGTGAAGGGAAACAGGCTGTTATTGGACGTGTTTGTGTTGTTTGACGGTAATAAACGATCCCAGGAAGCAATGCTATGTGAGCGTGGTGTAGTTTTTGGTGTTCCTAAAGGAGACTCAAATTCTCTGCCAGACGAACTTGCATCGCTACTAGGACTTTGATCAGTCAAGGCTAGCGGTGATATTGGTCCTAAATCTGACTCCTCTTCAGATGCTCTACCATCTGCATTAGTTTTCTGCACTGTGAATAAGCTTCTCTTGGTGGAACTGCCCGATGGACCAAATAGCCGCTTCTGTACTCTTCGAGGAGTAGATTCTCCGCGACCACTGTCCTCAGAAAGCATTTTAAAATTGTTGAAATTGTCTGGCATTCTGTAAAATAATATTTGGTCATGTTCGTGCACAGTTATAAACACTAACATAGTCCTATACAGCATTCATATCTATAAGTAACAAGTTAACACACGACAAAAGTCTTTCAATCAAATAAATCCAGATGCGATAATACAATTTGAAGAACATCAGATACATATGGTGTAAATTTGGCAATAACAATGCCACAAAATAATAAAGAATTAAATCATTTATCCCATTCATCAGAGGTATGGTAACTAAACATTATAAATATCACAAACCCACAATAATTATTTTAAGTTAAAAGTTGCATTCTTCACATCAGTCAAAATTATGGGTCGGTAAATGTTAACAGCAATCACATTATTCCTCTTAAAATACAAAAAATGGATAAAGCATTCAATCACGACTGTTCGAAAAAGTATCACTGTAAATAATTCAAACTCCAGAAAAGCAAATTTCGCGTGATAAACTTCTGGAATAAAAGGACTAACCAAAATATCCGTTACAAAGCGTGCAGCGTCCCGCGTGACACGTCGCGATGATGATAAATAAATCGTCGTGCTCCCGAGGACTTTTCTCTATTTTTCAGCCACAAAATCGGAGCGAAACGCAGGAGACTTCTTATTGCCAGTTGACAAAAAACGGTTATAGCACTCAACGGCTATTTTCCTCTCAACAGTTTTCGCGCTCCTTCTGGCGCCACACGGTGCTGTTTAGCTCTAGAAATCCCGCGCACCTGCTCTGACTATCTCTTCTGTTATAGGCTAGAATATTCTCGGCCTCAATAGCTATTGGTCCATTCCGTTGGAACCAGTGCATCATCCGGAGGAATTCTGCTCGAATTTATCTCTTATTCAGTATAAGCAGAGATCAGCAGAGATGTGTAAAGAAAAGGAGATTCTCAAGCCAGACTTGAGTAGGGAGATACACACGTTACGGTTTTGGGCGATACCAAAATCATGGCGCTAAGTCGTAGCAGCAGGTCTGGAAGTAGAATCCGTGTCCCGTCGTAGCCGCGTTAAACGTGAACACGAACGCGTAGCTTGGCGAGCAGATGTTCTCCGCTATTCAGCGCTGGTTCCCAAAGCAACTCTAAGAACGAGACCGGGAACTATAGAACTTTTCAAGAACTATTGAAAAAGTTTGTTGAAACATTTTTAAGAAAGTACGGGGCCAATTTGACACCCGTGCAGCACATCCATTTTTGAAAATTTTTGATCCATAGGCTTCTTCTATAGTTCTGGAAAAGTATGCTAAATCAAAGTCTCGCAGAATGTACGGAGTAGAATCAAACTGAATTGAAATTTTAGAATATCAAATTCTGTTTGAGTTGAAATATTAATAACTTAGGTGTATGGAACATTAAAACAGTAATTTAATCAATAACATAAAATATTAACACAGAGAATTCGGAAATTCTGGCCAGGCATATTTAGAAGTACTGGAAGTTGCCCAAAATTTGTGCGCAAATACGTCGCGCAGGACTCGGCGAGTGGGAGAAGGCGGAGAGTGGGAGCAGGCGGAGAGTGGGGGGAGCGCTCGAGGCAGTGCCGG
>JARQTH010000100.1:84251-120485 GCA_030142595.1 Trachelus iudaicus | reverse complement strand
TCGAGGAAGAATGAGCGCTCCGAGTCCGGGCGCTGCCTCGAGCGCTTCCCCCACTTTTCCCCTGCTTTCTTTCGCCGTCTGCGCGACGAATTTTCGCGCAACTTCCAATACTTCTAAATATTCTTGAACAGGATTTCCGATTTTTAATCGTTAATATCGAACTTTATTGATTTAATTAATTATTTTAATATTTCAAACACGTAACTTCGAATGTTTCGAATTTTCAATATTTCTGTGCAACTAATTTTTCTCTTCTTCTCTTTTCCTTCTTCGTCTTATTTTGGCTTCATGGCCTCATAGAGAGCCAAGTGCCCTCAAGTGATGAAACATTTTTCAAAAGTTGAAGTGCTGCACGGATGACAATTTTGCATCGCACTTTACCGAAGATAGATTAGATATCAAAATCATGACGGTAAATCGTAGCGCGAGTCTCGAAGTAGGACTTTGTGATCATCACGTCCGTCGACAATGGGAATCCCGTCGTAGCCGAACCAAACGTGAACAGGAACGCGTAGCTTGGCGGGCAGCGGTTCTCCGCTACTCACTGCTGGTTCCCAAAGCAACCCTTCGAACAAGACCAGGAACTATAAAACTTCTCAAGAACCATTTGAAAAGCCTATTGTTGAAACATTTTAAAGAAATTTTTAATAAAGTACAGTGCCAACTTAACACTTTCTTTTTATTTACTATTTATTTCAACCTTCCTTATTTCATCCCTCATTCGTTCAGCATCGATCTCCTGAATTCATTTTAAGTTTATGAATGCTACCTTCTACTAAAGTAATAGAAATTACTCTCGAGTACTCGATACGTAATACTCGTCCAATTTCCATTGATTCGTTCGATTATTGATTTAGCCACCTTCCTCATATGATACGTGGCACGAGTCATCTGCGTTCAAGTGTATTAAATTTAAATTGAAAATAAGACAAAAATTCTAATTCGAAGTGAAATATACGAAAATGGAAGCAGGCGTATCGGTGACCATCACGAGGATTTGACATGTTGGTTTCTTCAAGAGATTCTTACGTATTCTTGAAAACAAGAATCTTCTAAATTTTAAATCCAGATCGGCCTCTTTGTCGTATAAGGAAGGTGGCTAAACTCATATCGTATCAAATTTATTTAAAACAAAAGAAGGTATCCTCCGCTTCTGACGTCTTTATTCAGTGTACGTCGTCACACTTAAGTCCGGCTGAACAGCAGCCTCTCGAAGCAGCTTCTCTGAGAACTGCGTATCAGTTCGAACTATACCGAACAATCTAATCCGGTCTAATATTATACGTGGGAAATTAATAATGCCTACCAACGAACGATCCGATGCACCGACGCCCTTAGGGCGCGGACACCTACTAATCCCTGTCCCGTTACCCGGCTGCTGTCTTTTGAGAGCTACTAATAACTGACAAATTCGTAACTTTCTTGACTCTTGGAAGAAAAGTAGGAATATTGCATATTACATACTTCACTGCTCGATCCGTCGCAAGTGACCTGAAGCAATTCGAAAGTTTTCGTCGTAGTTTCGAGTCAAAAATACTTTCTCTATTTGCGTACTTACTTATCGAAAGTCCTCTCTCAAAATTCCGTCGCCCGTGTACGTTAATGCTGGTCGTTCTGAAAACGTGGAAAATTTCTGTGGAAGCAGAAGCGCCGTTGGCCAACGGTGCTCGAGTTGCCGTTCCAGTCGCCTGCTCCTCGCGACTTCCCTTCGCTCCGAGTCTGGAAAACAATTATTTTATTGGTTCTAAGGCGCACTGACCAGTCGCACGTGTTAATCGCTTACGTTTGACATTGTTCCTCGTGCGCTGCACTTTTAAAAGGTGCCAGCCCGAGAAACTCGACTCGAAGAACAGGACGGAGCCTAATCGAGCGAATGATAGTTGGCAAAGTGAGACTTTGACAACAGCCAAGTACCTGATGCTCGCAATCGGTGGTTTATCGTGTCCAGGACGTCCAAGCACGAGCGACACTGGGGAATCCGTGTGCGTAAGGATGAACAGAGTTTGGTTGCTCAGGGGGCAGAGGGTAGGGGAGGTCAATTTCGCACGTGAGAGTCCGCCAGATCGCGGATTCTGTAATTTATCTCGTAGAGGCATCCTCGCCTCTGGCAAGTCACGAAGTATGTTTACGCCTTTCTATTTTTTATTTTGTTTGGGTCCGAGGCCACGCGGAAACAGTATAATGAATTTAGATAATCATAATGCAAACGCTATAGTCCGCGAAGTACTTGGTCCTGTCAAGACGCTAAATGTCAATATGCAGATAACCTCAAACTTAACCTAGATTAGTGGAGATACGATCGATACGCGGCGAGTATGGAATTTATTAATCCGACGCGATCGTAAGCGGCAAACCGCAAGCCACAGCCATTATTCATTTTTCGACGATTCTTCACTTTTGTTTCCTGGCTGCGTCGCGTCGTAGCTAATGATTGTCGTCTTGCAACAGATTTATTGTTTCCTACTTCTTCTTTTTCTTCCATTCTCTATGTTCTGCGACACGCAGCTACCAGACAATTAAACCCGTATTCACAAGTCGCTCTTAAAGTCACTAACAGAGTCGCTTGCAGTTAAAAGTCGCTAAGAAAAAATTTAAAAGCGCGCTAGTAGCACTAAAAGCGAATTCCGGGTACAGGTTTCAGACTTGCTAGACGAGCATAATAAAATTTAAACTTGACGATGAGTTCATGCTTTTACATTCTTAATTAGCTTCTCAATAATAAATTTGATTGGTTCGGTGATTCTCATAAAATCTTAGTCAATGCTAGCTTCGCAGCGATCCGACCATTGCCATATGAAGAGCATGAAGAATGGATTTATCGACGAGATCAAATTGCTCCTATTTAATATCGTTAGTGGGTCTCGTTTTACTTATTTTACCTGAAATCGGTCCATACGCCAAGAGAACAATTAATTTTGGAAAAGCCCCACACATATATCGGTATCACCGTTATATTTATATATCATTTTCCTAGTGCGAACTGATTCAACTTTACAGACGTTTTACGCATGGATATAAGCCGTGCGGGAATGGTATAGTTTTCCTAGCATTTTTCGCAGGTCCTAGGGATTCGGAAGGGAATCCCGATTGCATTTCCTGATGCGTTGCACGAGCATCTCTCGTAGAGCGTGTCAAGGTCGTGGACGTGGAGGAAGAGAGAGAGAGAGAGAGAGAGAGAGAGAGAGAGAGAGAGAGAGAGAGAGAGAGAGATAGAGAACGGGGAACGAAGAAGAGAGAGACGGTCGGCCGGGCATGGTGGAAGGGAAAATGATTGGTCATCAGTCATCGGACTGGTTCCGTCGTTCGTAGTGATCATAGCGCTGGAGTAAAGAGCCGGTGGCGCGTTGGCCAGCAACCTACCGAGCAGCAGCAACTGCAGGAAAAGCAGCAACAGCAGCGGCACGCAGTTCCCAGTGGACAGTGAACAGTGCAAGTGGCCAGTGGAAGAGACTCGCTAACCACGGGATGCTTCTACTGCGATTGCCGAGGCTCGGTCGTTAATATTAATAATATTCACAGGCTCGGTGATCCTTGCGCGTTCCTTTAGCGCTAAGAAACAAGAAAAACTGAGGAGACTCAAAAGTGCCTGAAACTGGTTTTCTGGCGAGGCAGCGCGCGCTCGTCCATGAACGCGAAAAAGAGGACAAAACGAAAAAGATATTCCTCGCATCGGCAGGACTAGACCGACTCTTGACGGCCAACGTGGGTCCACCACCATCACCACCACCGCCACCACCACCACCACCACCACCACTTCTACCATCATTGCACTTTGATTCTTGGAGGAGTCATTTCTCGGTTGGTCCTTCTTGGGCACTTTGTTCACGCTTCGCTTTAGTCCACGTTTCTACTGCTCCACGTTCAGGACAAAAGTTCCGGAAGTGCAGAGAGGAAGGCGCTTTTCTCTGCGTGACGGTAAGCGGTATTCGTAATTCTAATGGATGCGGGAAGGTCGAGCGTATAGTCGTGACGCGAAGGCCACTCTGGAAAGACATTAATCGATGTTTGCTGCGCGCTGGTCAGCGGAAACAAAGTATAAACGCACCCGGTACACTTTAATCGGCAAAATTATGGTCGCAGCGAGAACGAGCCGCAAACGCGACGGCCGCGAATATTTCCTTTGATTCGAGGGTCGCGTAATTTTCCTTTTTAAAAGGGCGACATTCTTCGCTTAATTATTTGAGTTTTAGTAATTTTTATCCGATCGAGAAAAATTCGAAGGTTGGCCGTCGCGGCGCCATAAGATTTTGTCTGGTCGAGGAGGTGGCTCGTTCTCAGCGAACGCGTATCGATGGGCGAAGGAGGGAATCAACTGGCTCGAGTGCGGCCCTGCGGCTGTTCGTGACGATGTCGCGCGTTCGCCTCGCGCGCAATATTGACTTGTCAAAAGAATTCATAGCTCCGTGGGAACCGATTGCGAAAGAAGAAAGGAAAAATGGGCGCATGTTTTCCACGCACACGGGCAACGTGCTTATGTGCTTTACGTAACGTGACTCCTAATGAATTTGTATTATAGATTGCCGGATTGCCGAAGAGCGGGAGAGAGGGAAGTGTGGACGGCGATAGACGTCAGGATCCTCATGAACGATTAGCGGCGTTTGGGAAGGACAGGAAGAAAGAAAGAGAAAAAAAAAGGCAACCTAAAATGTATCAGAGGGCAGTGCTGGTTAACCTGCCAAAGTCGCAGTCGATCGACATTAAATTCTCGGACGTCGAGTATCGAGTGGCGCAGGGATTCCTCGGCGAGAAGAAGAAGATTCTTCATGGCGTGAACGGATGCTTCAAGTCTGGCGAGCTGTCGGCCATCATGGGCCCATCCGGTGCTGGCAAGTCGACCCTCTTGAACATTCTTACAGGATTCCGCCGAAAGAATCTCAGGGGCAGGATCAGCTACTTGGGAAGCGACGGCGGCGAGCACGAATGGAACGAGTACAAAAAGGAGTCCTGCTACATCCAGCAAGACGATCAGCTGCATCCTCTGTTCACGGTGGCCGAAGTCATGAGCATGGCGGCGGAACTTAAACTCGGGAGCAGCCTCAATCGAAAAGCCAAGCAGATCCTGATAGACGATATTCTCGACAATCTCGATCTCTCGAAGACGAAGGAGACGCGATGCGATCGACTGAGCGGCGGCCAGAAAAAGAGACTGAGCATCGCCTTGGAGCTGCTGGACAACCCGCCGGTGATGTTCCTCGACGAGCCAACGACGGGCCTGGACTCCTCCTCCTCGATGCAGTGCGTCGCGATGCTGAAGAGCCTCGCCAGGGGCGGCAGGACGATCGTCTGCACCATCCATCAGCCCAGCGCAGCGATTTACGAGACCTTCGACTTGGTCTACCTGCTCGCCGAAGGTCGCTGCGTCTACCAGGGCGCCGCGCGCAACACCGTAGCGTACTTTGGGAATCTGGGCCTTCAGTGCCCCAAGTACCACAATCCTGCCGACTACATGCTGGAAGTCGTGAACAAGGAGTACGGAAACTTCAACGAGCAGTTGGCGATTGCCGCGCAGCAGGACAACTGGCGCGACGTGCCCAGCAGCATAGCGAGGAAAAAGAGTGAGATCTCCCGGCGCTACAGCGACGACGAGAAGACCACCGTCCTCGTGAGCTCCCCGTCCGAATTCGCGAGATTCTGCATCCTCCTCAATCGCTGCATCGTCCAGCTGTATCGCGACTGGACCGTCACCCATCTCAAGCTGATACTTCACTTCCTCGTTGGCATCCTTCTGGGGCTGCTCTTCGTGAACGCCGGTGGCGACGGCTCCAAGAGCCTCAACAACGTCGGCTACCTCCTGGTGACCACTGTCTACCTCTGCTACACGAGCATGATGCCTGCCGT
Source organism: Trachelus iudaicus (assembly GCA_030142595.1). Taxonomy (NCBI): domain Eukaryota; kingdom Metazoa; phylum Arthropoda; class Insecta; order Hymenoptera; family Cephidae; genus Trachelus; species Trachelus iudaicus. The sequence goes on along the minus strand of JARQTH010000100.1, from coordinate 114,647 downwards.
CCTGAGGTTCCCGTCGGAGCTCCCGGTTCTTCAGAAGGAGCAATTCAACAATTGGTACCAGCTGCGCACTTATTACGCAGCCTTCCTCGTGGCCAACCTCCCAGTGCAGATGCTCTTCGCGATGGTCTACTCCTCGGTCTCCTACTTCCTGAGCAGTCAGCCTCTCGACTGGAACAGATTCCTCATGTTCCTCGCGATTGCGATTCTCACGACGTTCATAGCCGAGAGCATCGGTCTCATTCTTGGAACCACCCTGAACCCCATTAACGGGACCTTCTTCGGCGCCATCACCACCGCGACTCTTCTCACCTTTGCCGGATTCCTCGTCCTCTTCAACCACATGCCCGTCTTCATGAATTACATCAGTTACCTGAGCTACCTGCGCTACTCCCTCGAGGGACTCGTGCACTCGGTCTACGGATTCAATCGCGAGAAACTTCCCTGTCCGAAGGAGATGATCTATTGCCATTACCGCGTACCCGAGACCATCCTCGCTGAGCTCGCCATGGCCGAGAACCGCTATTGGCTCGATATCCTCGTTCTCTTCCTCAATTTCTTCATCTTCCGATTAATTGCCTATTGCACTCTGAAGAGGAAGTTGTCCTACGCCTGAGACCCCGCACCCTGCCTCTATCTATTCCTACGTTCCTTTTATCCATATCGTTCCTGCATCTATCCTGTGCTCCTCTTCGTTCCTGGTTCACCGACGAATAATCCCCGGGACATGGCACCTCCCGTTGGCAGGTTGGCAGGTTGGCAGGTTGGCAGGATTACTATCGCGCACGCTGCACGGTTATAATGGGATCATCGGGCTTGCGACAGCACCAGGCCGTGAGTTGTGAGCGGCAACGTACGTCCGGCCGCGACACGTGTCCTTCGAAAGCCGGTTTTTTTTTTCTCTTTTTCTCCAGGCAACGAGGCATTCGGCATTCGACGAGGAGATCGAGCGTCGCGGCGTCCACGGAAGTCAACCTTCGAAGAGGAAAAATTGTAGCAATCGAGTCTTTTTGGCGGTTCGGCACGTAACGTGGATCCCTGAGCGACTTTCTACATGGTGGAATTTACATGGATCTTGACGTCGTGTATCTCTCAAGGCTGGCTAATGACATAATCCCACGTCACGCGCTCGTAACATTCACGAAATCATCAGAGTCATTGCTATGGTTATCCTCCTCCTGAAAGCAATCGTTTCAAGAGGTCAGCTATGACTGTACACGATGATAGATCATGAAAAATGTTGACGAATGGCGAGACTGTGATTGTGTCGAGAAACCAGAGAGAGAGAGAGAGAGAGGGATGGAGGTACAAGCAAATTCTAAAAAATAGCTACCGACTAATATCTTCTTGTAGAAACGTAAATAAATTCATGGCAAATATGGTGCTTTAGAATTATGGAAAAATGGCACATTTATTATGTTAATAGGTCAATATTCATTATAATATATAATTAATGGTAATTAAACATTTTCTTTCGTCTTACGTTCTTTGGAAATTTCTCTTTCAATCTCGCTGAACAATACGCTTCTTCACGGATAGGTTGTCTCCAATGAAACTCTCATTCTCGCGTTCGAACGACCTATAACTATCGACAGGCTCTAGCTTAAACTGACTTACTTGCTATTTATAGTGGATAGTATTTTACATGATTACCTTGCACTTTTACAAAAATTCCCTATTATCTTTCGTATCTTCGTTATCTCTCCTGTGTCCCCGTCCCTCGAATTCAACCGAGCAGAATCCCTTCGACGGCTGAATCAGCGATGTCGTATCTCGTCGGCCTGTTCTCGTTTCCATTGGTAGAAACTCTATACTCGTTTGCAGCTTCGCCGGTAAACATGGTTCTTCCACTTTCCAGAGATGTTTTTTTTCTCTTTTTTTTTTTTTCATTTCATTTGAAACAGGTTGAAACGCCACGTCGTAAACATAGGTAAGTGTCCTAAGATATGTCCCGGTTCTCCTTGTTGGCGCCTCTTTGGCCTCTTTGGCCTCTTCCAGTTGTCGCCGTGTCAATGTCTCTCAGGAAAGTGATCTAGTTTTTTTTATGAGCACTCATTATAATACTGCATCGCATGCGCCTGTAATCATATGACACGCTTCGATCTCGGGTTAATAGGTTGAACGACTGGCGCTCCCAGTCCACGCATCGTGTCAGCTGATCAATCACAATATTCACACTTTTTATTATCCTATTGAATCGCTCCTAATAACGGCTCTATTATCGAGTAGTTGGTGTGTGCGTGCGTGTGGGTGTGATTCATTGGTTTTCTGTAAAATGTGAATGTATCGCTCGCTCAAGATTTCCTTCTGTCTCGACTCCCGAGAAGAGATCCAGTCATTCTACGTTTCTTTATTTTTCTATCGAGATTGCAGAGTGCGAGAACGGCGCATGGTAAAATATGCGGAAACCGCTAAAAACAAGAGTTCGTATTTACACCTCTTGCCCATTTTTCATGGCGCCTTCGAGCGACATTAATTAGCCAGTGAGTTTCCGTCGATGAAAAATATATACTTGAGCCGAGGTGGGGCAACTCGAGAGAGACAATTCCCAAGTAGGAAGTTGCGGAATATCGTGAGGAATTAATGCGAATACAAGAATGGCAATCAAGCGATAAAGAAGGTCAGCAGCGCAGGTGTATAAATTATTCCTCGCAATTTTCATCGGTTTACGATTAGCCAAAGGAAGACAAACACTCGGGCCTGCGTTATTGAAAGGTGCGGATGCGGGCGAGGATGCAGATGCAAGAAACAATATGCGAGTGACGTTGGTTGTCTACGCGTTCTCCATTGACAGTCACCGGAGAACGTCGATTTACAAGCGCAGTTATGTCTTACGATCTTTTCAATAAAATTTATTTAAGAATCTAAATAAATTAAAATACATGGCAACTGGGTACACGTCGTTGAGCTTTATTTTTGTTCAGAAACAAAAATGTCCTTTTCGGGAAAGATTTTCTTCTCGATATAATGATCGATTGACTGCTAATGATAATTAATAATAAGGACAATAATAATAATTAATAATGATGACGATATAATAAAAATGATAATGTCGACAATAATAATAATAATAATAATAATAATAATAATAGCAATAGTAATAATAATAATATAATAATAATAATAATAATAATAATAATAATAAACGATGACATTGGCGATGGCGGTAATGACGACGACGGCGAAGATGATGATTTTAATAATCGTAGTATTCAGCTTGATAATAGTAGTGATAATAATTAAAGCTGCTGTTCAGTCAGTTTTAACGCATGGAAATAGGTTTAACACGTACGCAGCAAACCGATGACTTCAAACGCGGAAACGTCTCTCGCAGCACCCCGTTACTTGATTTTACCCCTTTGATTCCTTTCATGATTTTTCTCAAAATATTGACAATCGGCCCATTCCTTGAACGTTAGCGAAAGGAAGCCGATTTAATTTCATGCTTCAAGGTTCTCTTTATTTCAAGAATAACATTCCAAAAGATTTAAGTAGTCAAATCTGTCCAACCCGCTACGTCGCTACGAGGACCAGTCAACATTATGTTTTCTCTTTAATGGAGTATACTCTTCAGATAGAAAATGTCCTTAGGTTTGAGCAGCTCGAGTTTTACCGGCCTCCATTTACGCTGCTGCGTGATAATATTTGACTAAAATATTAAAGAAACCAGAGAAGCATGAGCGAGAACAAGTGCCTCCCTCATTTCAGAGCCGACGAATCCCGCCGCCGTGTACGTCTCGCATATCTTTGCGTGTTTCGACTGAGCGAAGAGCAGCCTAAATAATGGCAATAAGGTAGTCGAATGGACATACTTAATTGCTGCATATGTACAATTATGCGCGAGATACGTTTCGAATGTGATCGTCGGTGGCATCGCGTGCCATTGGATTCTCGCGAAGCGGGCAAAACACGCAGAAGACGGAGAAGACACGTGCGCCTCCGGAATTAAATAGGCGGATGTCTCCGAGTTCTCCAGCTTCTCCTAATCCCTCCCTTTTGACTTTGCTCGACACGCACAGGTCTCCCTCTTCTATCTCTGTCAGGTTGCACAAGCCTACGAACGAGAAATTTGCACTATGAACTCGGAATTGTTGCGAACAACATGGCTACGAAGGCGCGGGAGACCCGACGAATCCCAATGAATCCCGACGGGAGCGCGACTAGTGATAAGGAGCCACACGATTTTCATTAAACCGTATCGCACGAATCGACCTTCCACTTTCCTTCGCCGTCCTGCGCCGTGCTTTGCGCTTTCCAAATTTGCCTTATCTCGCACTCGCGCTCTCTCTCGCGCCTCGTCGTCCTCGACAGCAGCAGCGGCTCAAAATTCCTCTCACTTCAATTCGTCCCCCAGGACGCAGACTCCTAAGAGACTCTCTAGCTGGTTTCTCGGCGAGTCAGCGCGCGCATGCTTGGGGAACGTGTGGAGAGTATATTGATGTCAAAGACGATGCAAATCGAAGCCGGTCGAGAAACGTTAGACAATTTCATCGGGGTCCTTTTCGCCCTCGGAGCTAATGATAAACAATAAACGATTAACGGGGATTATTTGAAAGTGCTCGTGAGCTCCTCTCGGTGGGGTCACTATCTATATACAAGATTCGGTATTTTTGTGTGTCGCGCGTAGAGTGACTCTTCTTGGTTAGTCCCTTAAACGTAACGAATCGCAGTACATATGGTGGTAACTCGGCTGAAGCGCACCAACCTGAAGCTGGCTTTACCGTAGGCATCGGATGGACGGGGGGGGCCAACTGCAGTTGGTGCGTTACAGCTAAGTGGCCGTGTAGATACTAGATACATGTATACATACGTAATAGAGGATAATAACGTGTAGTAAAATCGATCGTATCATTTTACATCTCGAAAGAGGAACCATATCTTTTGTCTCGCGCTATTTATAAAAATAATTTTAAGCCGCCGTATTTATATTAGTAATATTACATCGTTACTCGTCTACCTGGACTATAATACGCATTTCTTTAACAAACTATGCGCCCGTCTCGTCTTCGTCGTTAGCGTCCCCATCGGTTTATTCCATTGATCGAGTTTATCGTAGTCGTTACAGGAGTTATCGCAGTGACGTACATTCGTCATTGTATCTTTTCCAAGAGATAAGGGAGAACTCCCATTTAGAGATGTTATTTTAATAAACGGCTAACAAACCCTGGCACATCCTACAGTTCCAATGTAGTCGCGCTCGGGCATTGCCAATTTTAGTATATTCTCTCTTTCTCTCTCTCTCTGTCTGCCTTTCTTTCTCTCTAGTTACCTGTTCATCAGTTAAAACCGATAGAGAGAACGAGAGCCAGAGAACAAGAGAGTGAGCAAGAAGCGAGGAATAGTAAGACGGAAGCGGGACTGCAGAATATTCCGAGGAAATTAGTGAGTCCTCATGGCTTTTCTGCCCGTTCTCGAGAACGACCGTCATCGGTGCCTATGATATGTCCGAGAAAGGAAAAAAAAAATTCTATTGGGAATTCCATTTATTAATGAATAATGCTTAATTATTGTCATAGATGGTGGCTTGGTTTTCCCACGGTGTACGGCCAATGAAAAAACAAGTTAACGGGAAAACATTCGTGCCAACCGTTTATAGTCCACGCGGTCCCTTGCTCTCTGATTCCCTCTCCCTTCGCCTTTGCCCGTCACATGTACACACGGCTCGCTCGCACGCACGCACGCACGCACGCACGCACGTCTCATGCAATGAGTCTGAGTGCCGCAGAAACTGAAACTCGCTCATCGATATGCCGTCTCTCGCGATTTTCGCGTTCAGAGAGAGAGAACGGAAAACTTTAAGTGATAAGTGGAAAAGCCGGCTCCCAATAAACGTTTGTCGACTTCGAGTTTTCTCTTTTCGTGTTCCTCTTGGCGCCTGAGCAACGCAAATCGCAATGTACAATAATTTTGGCCACGTTGGCTTCTCTGGGACACGGCCCTCGATTATGTATTTATTACTATATGTATATATATAATATATATATATATACTTTTGCTTTCATATACATATATAATGTTATAGTTTCTTCTTTATTAGTATTAAGGCTTGGTCGTTTAGGTGCCTAGCCTTATCGAGAGTTTGTACAGGCTTTCTGGACCTGACGCACACGAGTTTAACACAGGACGATGCCGCTGCTTAGCCGCTGCTACTGGGGTTGCGACGGATTGTGCTGAAGCGATGGCGGTGGGCCCTGCAACAGATACTTCGTTTTAAGATATTGAAATATTTTCTACTGTCCTGACACGATATTAAACGATTGGCAAGACCCCGAAAGGAACTGTGTTAATGTCGCTCCTGCTTCCTCCCACCTCTTATTACTGAATTGAGAGAATATTGCAAAAGGAAATACGAGGATAATCAAGAAATATTCATGAACTTCGTGACAGTTGAAATATTTTTATGTTGTCCTTTGAAAATTCGGCTTTAATACACCTACGATAATCTGCATCTCCATTCTCGGTCAAATATTACATTTAATTGGTTACGCATAAGTAATCTTTCTATTTGCAAGTTACTACGGTAAAGTAAATATTTCCTTAGCTCTGACAGCACGCGGCACGTGAAAAACCGGAGATAATTTTAAAAATAAAAATTTCACGAATGTCCAAGCACCTCATTGTCAAAATACAAAGATTGTAAGGGACGTTGGTGTCTGAGACAGAAAATCCGAAACTTTTTATTCACAATCAATAAGTATAACGAGTGTTAAAATATTAACAAATGTTTATTTCTCTCGTTCGGCTTCCACATATGGAAATGTAGTAGTATCATTGAAATAAAATAGTGCATATATGTTACGGTGCTATCGCGGTATTCGTGAGGGTCGAAAAATTTCGATTCGCCCTGTTAAAACGCTAACTGCACACAATAGATGCATCCGGGAACTGAGGATCGTGTCCGTTTTTCTATTGGTAGCACCCGGATGGACACGGCGGTTTTGCCAGGGCCTAGTCAAGGCCAATGTAAAGTCTCCGCCCGAGAGGAAGGACCATTCGGACTTACGGGCATCGCGGTGAAGGGTGGTTGCGAGTGTGCGTGAGGGTGCGGATGGGGATGGGCTATGTGAGCTGCCAGGTGGCCCGGTAACTTTGGTCCATCCTCAGCCTTCTCTTCTTCTCTCCTCTTTAAGCACGCTGCCTTTGGATTAAGATTTCGCTCTGGAAAGATAAAACAAACAATTGTCGATTATAATAAAGACGTTCAAGGGGTCGACAAGCCGCTTAGCGCACTTGCGCATGATGCCAGAACCTACCTCTGACCTGCTGCTCGAGGGTCATTATCACCTCGACGGCCATATTCAGAATGCCGAGCTTCGTCTGTGGCTTGTCGGTCTTCAGATGCGTCATGCACATCCTTCCGAGTTCCTTCAAGGCCTCGTTGATGTCCCTTATACGTATCCTGCGGTGTATCAACGTTACTCTTTAGTGCCTGTCTTATTCGTTCCGGCACCCCTCCCCCCGCTGAGACCTCGTCATCAACGTTATCAGTAACACCACAGAGCAGATAGCAAAAGGTAGGCACGGTAAGGATACGTTGCAAAGCAGGTACAAGGTTCACATGCGAGAGAAGGAACGAAGGAAAGCGGCAAAGCAGGAAAGCAGGAACGAAGGACTCGGTGAATCCAAAAGTTTTCGCTGCATACACAGAATACGGGCCAGAGTTGCGAGTTACGAGTTACAAGTTACGAGTTAGAGGAGCGACGAGTTATGAGAGCGACAGAGAGAGAGAGAGAGAGAGAGAGTAGGGAGCGCAATGAGGTAGGACACAGGGAAGAGGAAGGTAGCCTCGTCGTTAGCGTCATTAGGCTGGGCTGCAGGAGGAGAAGCTCCTAATCGTAATAAGCGTACGGGGAGGCAAACGAAGGGAAGAGCGTGGCCAGGTCGCGTGACGTTACTGCTTCTGAACCTTTTTGGTGACGATGTGTCAGACACTCGTGGTTCTTGCGTTCGGATGGCTTTAGTTCTCGCCGCCTTACCTTTCCCTAGCATTGTTTGCCTGCCGCCTCTCTTTTTCCCGCTGAGCCTTCACGTCAGGATCGTCGTCCTCGTCCTCGGCGCTCGAACAACAGTTGCGCAATAACAATACTCGATTAATAATCTGACATTCGGATGAGCTTAAGTGATCATTCGAACTTGGCTCTGCCCCTGGCTGCCGTTTATATGCCTTATTGGCCCCAAACCTGCAGTCTTTACATTTTCCCGGTTCCCTCTCGTTGCCCCATTGCCCATCGTGAATTTTATCTAATTTTCTAATTCAAATACTGTCTCGACACGAACAGATTCCTCTCGATCGTATGTGATAACATGAAAATCATGTGTCAAGGCTCTCCCCCCCTCTCTCCAACCCACTCACCGACACTCTCTTTCTCTCTCTTCGCCTTCCTAATCCTCTCGCACAATGCGCCGCGCGCACTTACGCACGGAGTCACAGAGAGTGGGCACGTCTTTGCTGTGGTCAATGGAAAGTCATTCGAAGGTTCGTCATCCCTATAAAAGGCCCGTATTCTTTGCAAGCTCCGCGCGTATTTCCTATGAGAAAATAGGGCACAATCACAATATGATTTTAGGTTCACTGAGCCGCCGTTCGTTTCTTGTCTCGTTGACATCGTTACAAGGATAATTATCCAGTTGCCTGAAACTTCTTTGTCTCTTAGTTTTTCTTTTCTCTTGAAAGAACATTAGCAAAGGACAGGAGAAACGCAAAGGAAACGAAAAATGAAATTAGGAGAGAATTTTTCCAAATGCTTAATGATGATATAACGTTTTTAACCAAATCGATAAAGGAATAATGAAACTACCAAAGTATAATTCGATGCAATGATTAATGATACGCAATACAATGAGTATTTTGTCATCTAAGAGAGGGTATAGTAGAGTAGAAGTAATAGTGGTAGTAGTAATATTAGAAGTAGGGGGTAATAGTGGGTGGTAGGTAATAACAATAATAGTAGAGTAGTAATAGTAGTATTAGTAGCAGTGATAGTAGTAGCACTAGCAGTAAGAATAAAATAGTAGCATGCCTAATTGCCGAAACGTAACTGAATTAAAATGAAACTGATCGAGAGTAGGTACGCACGAGAAAAGTACCAAATTTCTATATGTGTCGTATCCCATCCGATATCCAAATTCGCAACCAGCGACATTTTAATTTCCACGTTCGAATGCGGGCCTCGTACAGTGCCACTGAATTCGAAAATCCTCTCAACGTCTCTCTCTCTCTCTCTCTCTCTCTGTCTCTCTCTCTCTCTATTCGTATAATTGTTCGTGGTGCCAGTGATGCGTGTGTGCATATGTCAATAGTTACGCGTGTTGGATGGCTGGAGAATAAGAAAAGAGAATTGGCTGATTTACGGAGGGAGCAAGATGCAGAGAGACGAGGAGCTAGTCAACCTGAGGAATTCGAATGCGCACAATGATCAGTGAAAGGAAAGGAATGGATCAGGATGGTGTATCGTTTACTAAAAATGCGACAAAGTGCGTACTGCGTCTGTTCACTAACCTTTCGCGAACGTTGTTGGCTTGACGGCGTTCTTTTTCGCGCACCGCTTTGGTGCCTGGGTCATCACAGTCTTCGTCAGCGCTCGAACAACGGTTGTTCAAAGACACAGCAAGTTAGTTTAACATGATCACACAGCTACGACTCGAATGGGCAAAGTGACTGAGGGTAAAATGTTCTAAAGGGGCAGGGAGGTTAGAGGGCCTTTTGCAAGGTGGCCGCTGTGCCACGAGCCGACGGCCACGCGGGGAAATCTTTACGACAATCAAAACTTCTCTTTGCTCTCTTGATCGAACTCTGAGAGTCGAGCGACGTGGCAAGAGTTTAACTGAGGCTTCGGCTTTAGATAATCTGACAAATTGAAGGAGATTGAGTGTCACTCTCGCGTTCTCAATCTCACTCTCGTTTAGAGCCAGGGGCAGATCCATGTTCTCTGAGAATTCCTGAGAGTCTACTACTGTTAATATCATGAATAATAGTAATAATAGCACTGATGGTGGTGGTGGTGGTGGCAGTAGTAATAGTAATAGTGTAGTAGTAGTAGCTACCAGTAGCAGTAGTAGTAGTACCAGGAATAGTGCTAGTAGTAGTAATAATTAAAAAAACTATTGAGGATACTTACTATCTCCGTGACCTCTTCGTACCCTTTCCTTGCGACGTCGAATTGACCGTCCCCGCTCCCATTACACCCGCCGCTGTTAATTCGCTGCTCGAGGGTTTTGTTTCGCCGACGACATTGCCAGCAGCCCCGACGTTCACGCCGACACCGACGTTCACGCCAACGCCAACGCCAACTCCAGTGCCAGCAGCTCCGCCGCCACCGCCGCCTCCACCACCAGCACTGCTGTCTGGTGGATCTTTCCTCTTTTCTAAAGAGATGTATTCTGCTCATTATTAATACTGATCTCGAAACGACTGAATTAAATTTTAACATAGAAAATAAAAGAAGCGTGACGAGAGGACAACACGTACTCATTCCGATGCATCTTCCAAACGAGGTATACGCGCTTATATGCGTTTCGAAACGTCATGCGACCTTCACGAAACTTCATTATTGTTTTATCGAGGTTTTTCAGGAGTTCGCTTAGTCGCGGAAGGTATGAAATACGCGAGAGCAAAGACCAATTACGATGAGGAAGTGTATAGGTCAGGCACGATCCGAATTCAGTTACGTTTCCTTAAACATGCGCTCCCCTCCACGTCCACGAGAATTCCCCGCGCACCACCGCGAACAAATAGATAGCTGCATCAGTGGGCATCACACAGCGTTCGCATGGAAGTCGCAGTGAGCTGTGTTCCAGTGAGAATGCTGAGGGGACCGAGGAAAGAGGAGGTGGTGCGCACCGCCATATCCAGCGCCGGAGAAACAAGAGAATGCTGCAGATGCCGATGGCCAAACATGGTCAAGGCTCAACTGCAGAACAAACTGCTTTAGTAAAGGACACGGGCTGAGCGGCCTAAGCGGCCTAAGCCGGTGAGCTGGTCATCGGAAAACTTTGCACTCCCGCGGCTCTATCATTTTATGGTACTCTTTGACGCGGGGCTGAATGCCAAGAAGATCCGAGGCAATTCTCATCGAAGAACGCTCCGAGAGACAGAGGAAGTCGTTCATGCGCAACGAGCCGATCGACTAATCAACCAATTATTCATTTCATCATGGTTGACCGATTCCCTTATGCGGCCCTTTTTTCCCCCTTATCTCACGGCAAACAAGTGATATAACGAACTCATGCCATCGCAATTGATGTCTCGGCTGCTCGACAGAAAGGGAAAGGAGTTCGCGGTCGATGCAGCATCAACGCGCAGAATGAAAGAAGCACGCGGTTCGCCACTCTCTGCCAATGAAATAGCCGCTCTATAACTCGCGGAGTCCCGGTGTCCTCTTATCCCGCGCTTATCACTGACTTCAACTTACTGGCATTCGTGACGGGTAGCCTCTCTATCTTGATCGAGCCGTCCGTGTCTGGTGTGGCTGCCAATCCGGGATACGAGCCTTGCGGTTGCGTCACGGTCACCGTAGCAGGATGAGGACTCGTCTTGAAACGGAAACAAAATCAATTATCCTCATCGATTTCTCCTGTTATCATGATTTATATCGCAGTGACGTGACGTAAGCGATTTCAATAATTCGACTGACTTACCAGATGGTCGAGTTGTGGAGGTGAGGTGTGAGAGTAGAGGGAGCCGTGAGGGCCAACAGGACCAAGGTGAAGTCCTAGTTGGCTCTCCGCGTGATTCCTTAAGACGTTTATGGCATCGTCCAGTCGTTCCTCCATCCGCGTTCCCTGTACCAACAGAATACCGGAAAACCGACTCGATTACACACTTTAATTCCCCTGCGAGGTTGCAGCTATACTGTTTATTGCTGGTGGCTCCGTGTTCGCGTTAAATAAATTTTCATGTGTGAATCGTGTGTCATCCGTGCGTACGTTTCTCGTGTTATCGAGCGGTCATCGATCTGCGGCGATACGCACCGGCAAGCGGCGTTTGCATCCCCCCAGAACTCGAACCTCACGAGAGACAGGAAGCGAACGTATCGGACGCAGAGAGACTGACAGAGCGAGGAAGAAAGGCTCACGCAAGAGGCGAATGATAACGAGTGATATTAAGGAAGAGGGAAATGGATAGGAAGAAAGTTATCAATTCACGTGCGCCTTTCTACCGTCTGACGCCTACCGAGGAGACGCGAAGGAAGAGTAATCAGCAATTAGAAGCGATATGTGCGGAGCCACGTGGAAATGAGAGGAGTTCAAGTATGAGACAAAAAGAAGGAGCTCTAGGCTCGGGTTTAGACTTAGAGAGAGAGAGAGAGAGAGAGAGAGAGAGAGAGAGAGAGAGAGAGAGAGAGAGAGAGAGAGAGAGAGAGAGAGAGAAAGAGAGAGAGAGAGAGAGAGAGAGAGAGAGAGAGAGAATAAGATAGACAGAGAATGGGGAGAGTGTCCTCACCTCGGCGTGGTCGCGAAGGAAGCCGATTGCATCGTCTAGCCTCTGCTGTTCAGGCGCCGGCTTCACACACAACACCAACGCAACAACAAAACCAAAACAACCAAGTCAACACAACGTTCACGACAAACAAGAAGGGTGATAAATTAAACGGAAGAGAGAAGAAAAAATGGGATAGAGCGAGAGAGAAGGGAAGAAGAAGTCTAAACGAATGAATAAGATAGATAATCGTATAAAACAATAACGATCTGTCATTAATTCTTGTGCACGCGATCATGCTCGGTGCGTATCCGCCTTCATTTCAATTTCGAGGAGCTGTCGGTGCACGAGAATTCGAATCTACGCGACATGCATCCTCCTTCCCTCCTCGTCTTCGTCGCCATATGAATTCAGGAGATTGAGAGGGACAGAGAAGCGAGGTGGCAGGGGGAAAGGAGACTCGTCAAAGGGATGGAGAGAGAAATCATGCAGAGGAGCAAAAAAAAAATTAATTCTCCATTGATTATATTTTCTCTTCCTTCCTCCTGTCGTCTTGTTCCTTTTACCCTCCACTCGTTTCGTTCTTCGATTGTCTCTCGCACTCTGTCCCGTAGTCATTCGTTCCCCGTCTCCATTGGACGGATTTACTTTCCCGACGCTCAAAATCGAAAAGAAGATAGGAAGATCCACGTAAAATCAGGATAACGAATACTGATCGCAAGAGCCATAGGCATTTTCAAGAGGCACATAATAAAGAGGCGCGGCAAGAGCCAGAGGCGGAGGCGGAGGCGGAGATAGAAGTGGGAACAGAGGCAAAGATGTGGTAGATATAGATATAGAGAAGTGGTCGTTGGCATCGAAAATCGTCGTGATAAGAAAATCTATGTCAATGCGTACCATGTGTATGGTTCCAGGGCGATTGGGATCGGCGGTAAAGTGTGGGGAGACAGGTGCTGCTCCGGGAGCCCAGCCGCCCGGAGCCGACCCCGTCAGGGGTGGTGGTGAACTCACCGGCGTCGATGGGTTACTGCTATAACTCGATACCGATTGGTCCGTGGGATAGATCTGCCAAGAAGAAGCTTCAATTAGTCGAAATTCAGCCGGGAAGGTGATAACCGAGAAACAGCCGGAACAATAATGATAAGAAAGAATGCGAAACGTGAATTTCACACGTACTCGACTGCTTACTACTGATGCGAGGGTCTTGCCGAGAGTGTCCGACGTCGGCTGCTGAGCTTGATTGTTGCTCGGGGCATTGGGACCAGAAGGTGCTGGCTGTGACGGGGCTCCAGGACTGTGACTATACTGCAGAGAGGCTGGAGAGGGCGCCCCGGTCGCACTGGTGGCGGCAGCGGCCGCGGCTGCCGCCGCGACGCCCGCGCTTCCTCGGAACGTTGACATCGGGGGTAGAGACGCCGCGCTTGTAACCGCGGAGCCGAGGATCGGCGCTGCGGGTTCCCCGTTCGGCGACATGGCCGAATACGCCTGAAAGCACAGCCAGACATAGGCGTCAACGGTCTCAGCTGGAACGGCGGAGTAAGAGGCACGAGGGGTGAAGAGGGGGGTGGGGTGGGGGCATCATCTTTGATATCGGATATGCTTAGTGCTTAGCGGAACACCGCGCGCTCTCGCACCTACTCAAACCGCTCATAAAATCCATCTAATTTTAAGCGCCGCGAGAGCAAGTATATTTATCAACAAATTAGAGAACTCAAACAAGTTCTAAGTAGCTCGAGCAGTTTTGCTATCTCGCTATGAGAACGAAGCAGGAAAGGAAATCTATTGGCGAGACGGGCTGCAGAGTATAGGAAACGCAGGAGCTGGAGCAAAGAATAAAGAGTAGCCGATGGAACGAGGAGGAGGAGAGGGAGAGGGTGGAGGAGGAGGAGGAGGAGGAGGAGGAGGAGCTTGAGGAATTTACGAGCGAACAGGAGAATTCGCCAGGTTCAGCGTCAGTGGCAGCGGTAACGTCAGCGCCAACGCCACCGTGCGCGCGCGCTACAACATAATGTATTAGAGTAAACTTTTTAAGAATCATAGTAAAGAGCCAAACTTCTGGGAAAATGGCCCACTAAGCGGAGGGCGAGCACTCGTAAATGTTTAACCTTTAATCCAAAAAAGAAGTTAGTGCTCGCTCGCTCCCTCCGATCTACTGCGTCTGCGTCTAAGCTGAAAGTGCCAATTTCTTCTTTGTCGAATTTCAACTATAGGAGAATTCTACCTTCTTGTCAATGTTTTTTTTCAAAGAGCTGCGCGTGTTGGTCAAGAAGCCAAATCGGACTAGCCGAGTGCTCGCGTTCGTTCGGAACTACGGGATGGTAAGTAAGCAAGCAAATAAACAAGTAAACTAGTAAGCAAGAAGCAAGTAGCGAGGGAGGCGAGGGAGGCAAGGTAGGTAGTAGGCTGATGTCGCTCTATATATAGGCCTCGTGACTCATTTTACGCCTATACTCTCGCAGAGCCCAGTGAGTTTTGTCAACAGTGCTTCTCAACGCGTTAACTTATACGCATACGCACCATGGGATCGTGGGGTAGGTGCATTGGGTAGGCAGGCTGCGCCAGATGAGGTGGTGCGTATCCACTGTACGGTGGCTGAACTCCGCCTCCTCCGGCCGTCCAAGGGTCCCCCGGACCCGTCGCTGCCGTTGCGCTTCCATCTGCAAAGAATCGAACGCCGAGCAGCCATTATTTCACTTGAAAAGAACGGCAATAACGTGCCTCGATGTGTTTCTTGATACTTTGTTCGATATGATTTCACGGCGCGCGACTCTGCAGCTCGTCGGAAACTCAAACTAAGCCAAACAAGCTGGCGACGTATCCGTCGGGTTCAAGGAAACTTAATCTTCCTTCTGCGCACCGGGCTTTTCCAGTAATAACGCAAAATGGTGAATGCCAGAGAGAGAGAGAGAGAGAGAGAGAAATAAAGAGACAGAAAATTGCGTCTTCTTCGATCAAAGTGAGCGTCATCCGGCGGTCGGACGTCACTTCTATCGGCCGAACACGGATTGTCAATTTTCGATGTCGCTGTTTCCATATACTCGATCGAAAAGACTGTTACACTTACCGATATAATAGGGGTCTGCGTAGAGGGCGGCGGCCTTCGGCGAGGTGTACCTTGGAGAATCCTGACCAAACTCATCCGAGCCGTACTGCAACAAAGAAATTGGAAGTTTAAGTCGTTGCTAAGTGGAATAGACGTGTGTGTGTGTGTGTGTGTGTGTGTGTGCGTGCGTGTTATAAATTTATCTGTCTGACGTGTCATTTGTTATCGTAGACATTGCGAGCAGAAAGTTCACTGAACCACTGAGAGCGGGTGTCAATTGGATCATCGGATCGACTATCGATTCTTCTTTCTCAGTTCAGCAGAGTATGCCTTCGATTGGCGAGCCATATGATATAATAAACTGATAGATAAGATAAAACGGTATCGTACCGAACAAAGTACCATTCTACACGTGCTCCCATAATCGGTGGGACTGAGAAACATCTTGGAGTTTCACTAGGCCTGCTCGAGGGCCAATGCCGAGGATGCCGCTGCGCTGTCGCTCATAAGACAAGAGCAAAGGCGAGGTGCGCTCACAGCCCCATTCTTCTTCGAACTTTTCTCACACTCCTGATGTAGGATAAAATATTCGAGGGTGGTCCGATGTTTCTTAGCGCACCCACACCCCCTCGCACTGCCGCCGGTAAACTTTAGCTCGACGGAGACTCGTGGTCCGAAAGCAAACTTGAAGGCTAATGCGAAAACGATAGCAGAGTCGGCTAAGGAACGGGAAAAGATTGGAAGGATGTTCCGAGCTGAAATTTAACGCTCGCCAACGCCTATGAAAGAATCGCGGGAAACGCGAAGAGTTTTGGCTTCGCGGCAGATATCGCAAGCGATTACTCTGGAGGGACCGAAGGGAGGATGACGACGGGTGACACTGGTGCACTGGATCACTGGATCACTGAATCGGAAGGTTCGGCTGTAGTTCGCGGTTCAATTTTCAAGTGCGCGGACACCTCGCGGGTTCAACGGAAGAAGCAGAACTGTCGGAAGGCAAAGAACACAGACCAGGAAGGTTAACGCGCGTTCACGTGTTCGCCTACGTAAAAATGCTAAGCGACTGAGTTTCCGCGGACAACTAGCGCTGTTCTTCCACGCTCCCCGAGGTGGGAGTTTGTGCCTCCGCGACCAATGAGCTTGCCAGGCTTTCCCCACCACCAAGGGACATGAACGTGAAGGGAAGTTTGATATCGTAACGCGTAACAAGCGTTACGATTCAACGACGAGATCGCCCGTTTTTAGCGACTGACAGCCAGCGCCACTGAAAGACAAACCGTTTCCTCGTATTTGTCCAGAAATTACGGGAGGAATTCACTTGGGAATCAGCTGTGCGTGTCACGTGAGATCGCGGACATTGGCGTACGAGAGGGAGAAAATTACGACGCCAAGGAATACGATGACACGTCGAGATGAATTTGAGTCTGCGACACGTAGACGCAGGACGGACACATTTATCGCGTGTCAGATAGTTTCGAAAGCTATTGAAGCATGTCCATCAAGTTATTGTATAAATTTCACTCGATGTGTGCTACGTTATGTCATGAGTTATCAATTTAATTTTTTACACATTTTTTTTCTAAGCGAAAAACATTTTAACGATAAAAATTGAAACCATTACTTTTTGTGATTCCTGAATGAATCAGTGGAGGTAATTTGATTAACCTTAATCATTTGCAAGCCCGTCACTGCTTCGCATTGGAAAACTTGGAAATTCGGCGTGAACTATGGGAAATATGCGTTAAATATGAATTTTCAAACTTTTGCAATGTTGGGCTTAGTAGTGGTTATGCCAAGTTAAAACAGCTTTAAAAATCAAATGCCAGATGACTCAAGGTTGGTTCTACATACTTTTTTTTTTTTTGACAGATTGAAAACAATGTCTCTCAAGCAAGGCACACGTGTAACTGCATAAAATGTTACTAACAAAGTATGCATATGCACTACATAAATTTTACGTTTATTTATATCTTGGTACATAGCTACGAGCTGTGAAAGAAACAAAATTGAATTCGTGAACCGACTATATAGAGTTTCAGCCCATTTCCAAGCTATGTGTAAGTACTTACTAGTGTAATAATGAGGAATAATTTTCTGAAAGATTTTATTTCCAAAGGAAAAACAAGATATAGCCCACCAGAAAATTAAATAAGTGTATACAATTGTATAGTGGATTGTCTTCGAAGAAAGATTTACATGAATACTTATGAAGAAAGCAATAAAATAATATTGTTGCATCAAATAACGATAAAATGATGAACTTGGCTAGCAAGACTTCGTCTCATTGTTCTTGCCGTTCGATGCAGTGTGCCCACGTGGGACTAATCCATCTAGGCACTAGGCGCAGGCCAGCGGGCGTCCTTGCGAAGTCCTTTCAGCGCACAAGTATAACCAATCCTACACAATGTCGAAAGCGGCGTCGTAGATTTACGCCGTTAGGCCTTATCAATTATTATACAATTCTTAAATAAATAAGAAATGACGGGGCTAACTGTTCTAAGAACATTTTATCTCCATATAATAAGAAACAAAGAAAATAAATCTTTATTCAGCACAGTAGTAGTTTTTTATTTTTTCAAAACAGGCGGGGCTAGATGCACATTGTCGAAGACCCGTAGCGTGGATAAAGTCTGCGAAAATGAACGTATTTCTAAATAAGAGAAAAGAGAAAAGAGAAAAGAGCGGGCAGTGGCCGAAGATCGAGGTCGGGACTGCATGCAGAGATGCGTGAGCACGTGAACACGGGAACGAGAGGAGCCTGATAAGAGAACGGCCTCTGGACCTATACTTTTAAACAAGTTGCTTTGACTGACAGTCGAGCATCTGGAGAGGTTTGACAGCTCGCGAGATATTCAACATTTTTGCCGAAATATCAAAGCGTTCGTCACAGAAGAAGACGAACCCTGCCGGTTCGATAACGATTGACGACTGGAAGGGAAATCGAAACTCACATCGTAATAATCCAGCGACGCTTCGATCGGAACGACGACTATTAAATAATTCGAGGTGCCACCGCGTGGGCAGTATTTCAATTTTTATTTCCTTTTCCGAGGGTTGTAGATGTACAATAATAAAAATGTCTGTCGCGGCAAGGAATCGGAAATCTTAATATGTCCAGTGTGTCCGCGTGGTCGAGTCAGCGGTTTCCGTCCAATATAAATGTCCTAGATTGATTTAGTCGGGTGTTCTCGCAGCCACCCTTCGACTTCGTCCCCGGGAATACGAAATATTCTGAGGTAGCCGCGAGGATTCAGCAGCTCAGCCGGACATCTCAATATCTCGAGGGTGAACCGTCTAGACGAGATTACCGGAAAGTAGACGTGCTCCGCACAAGGTCCCCAGAAGTTCTGGTCCAGCGATCCAGAGGGAAGCAATGGGGAGCAAGAGTAACCCCCGTTCAAAGGATTTACGGAACACCTCGAGTTCGCGACTATCGAGACTTTCTACAAGGGTGCTCGGGTTAACATTGGTCGAACGGCTGAAAATCGATTAAAGAAGCGACGAAGGACAGAGCGGATCTGTCTACCCGCAGCTGCATCGTCTGGAAGCTGCCGAGAACAAGACTCTGTGGGAATTCCGAGACACCAAGTCCTTCCTGTGTTATCCTGTTTCCTGTAGGAGGATCCCAAGCAGTCTCAATTTTTGACTTCCATCGATTCTCTCGCCATCGAGGCGGCTATGGCTCCTCGGGGTCTTCTGGGGTCTTCCGAGGTCTTCTCAAGGTTTCCAAGGTTCACACGAGAGCGGCAGCTGTCCGAGAACCATGCGGGCTGACAAGCGGCAATTGTGTCTCTGGAGTACGAGCATTTTTTCAGAGTACCTGTTGCTGCGCTCCGTCAAGTCGCTTCGATAAGGGAATAGCCGTATAAGGTGCGCATTCTAAGACGATGAATTGCCCGAGCAGCAATCGAATCGGCTCGAGGAACTTCTTTGTCTCGTTTAGCTCGGTCAGCCACCATCGACCCGCGGAGCAAACGGTTGGTCGGAATCGCCAAGATATTTTTACACCGAGTGACGTCACATCCCTCTTAGAATTAACGTATTATGCCGCGCGTCTACGCGGAGAGAAAATCGTACGATTCTCGACTTGGCCACGAGGCGCTCTCCCTCTCTCTCTCTCTCTCTCTCTCCCTCTCTCTTCGTTTCCTATATTCCACTCGATTCTTACTAAGGATCAAGCGGCTGCCCGACTAATCGACGTTCAACCGACCACATTCATCCCTGTTCTCTTTCTCTCTCGCCATGTGTCATAGGGGCACCGATGCTTTCCCATGGCGGAGAGAGGCGAATAACCGTAAAGGAAATACCCGTAGATGGAGGAGCCATGTTCTAGCCTCCGCCACTTCCGGTTGCGCCATTCCAACAAACGCTCGGAACATAAATTAAGATACTTTAACGATCTTTCTAGAGGGCTCGAGACACACCTGAGAGGCAGCCCAAAGAGAGGAGGAGCGAGAGGAGAGAGAGAGAGCAGCGCGGAAAGACGATGATGGAGTGGAGAGTCGTAAGGGTCGGAGGTCAGAGGCTGCTGCCTCGCAATGTACGGCGCTCGTTTTTTTTTTTTTTAAATCCGAAGACTGAACACCGTGCCCGCTGCTTCTCGAATTATCAAAACATCGGTGTAGCGACGTTTGCAAAACACGAGGTGCTGCTTTGTAAATCGTAGCACTAATATTTGAGACTTCGAGTCGACGTTATTCTATCCGCAAGCGGATCGCGCGGCTGAGACTCGAGATGTTTTAGTTAAAGCATTCGGACTGGCCGACCGGCGGCAGTCGAGTGGGAGAAGAATTCTGAAGCGCGCAAGTTCTGCGTCTCCAGCCGAGAAGTCGGATACTTTTCATTGGGCAGTAGCGGCGCACCATATTTGCGTAATTAGATCGTGATTTTCTCGAGTTGCCGAACGACTCGAGGAACAAAGAAAGGAATTACGTGCGTCGACAGATCCCGGTGGAAGACTTGGCGACGATTGTTCATCGACATGTGGTATCGGTACCAACTAGCACCGCGATCCACCAAAACGAAAGGAAGATCCTCTCTTGAGGAGTTTTACGCTTATTCTTAGAGCAGGTAGTAGGTGCCTGATGGACATCGGCTGCACGCAGGTGTGCATATGTAATTCCGAGTGGGTACCTCGGGGCACGTGAAAAGAACTGGTCGCCTACATTATTTATTAGGCACAGCGGCAAGTTCGTTGAGCTACGGGACAACTAATTGTTTGGAAGAAGAAGAAAGGTAGACCGAGCTAACTAGACAGGTCGACTGTGGGTAGACGGCCCAGCTAGACGGTAGACCGGTCGACCGGTCGACCAGTCGCAACGCAGGTACCAGGTACCAGGTAGCAGCTAAGGCGGCTCCGACGCGCCCGGATGCTTGCCTGACCGACAATTAGCGACTAATACGCTACGTGATCGGAATTGGCAAGAGGCATCAGGAGCTGAAGCCACAGGAATTATGTATTTGAGCCGCGAGTTTCCTTTCCAAGGAGGAAGGATGCGCGATCCACCTCCCACCTCATCCTCCCAGTCCTAATCGCTCGGCCAATCGCGCTGCTGATCATCGAGCGACGAGGAGATGACGACACGAGGCCAAATTAGACGGGAAGAAGACTACTTCGCTGCGAGTCATCGGAGAAAAATGTCATCCCGAATCGACCCTTTAAACGACAGTCGCCCAGATGACTGCGTGGTCCAGACTGTCCAGAGTAACGATGCTGTAATAATGTACATAGACCAATTCCAGCAGCTTGGCTGGGGCCGGATCTTTATCTCGTAGGAGAAACGCGAGTTCTCGGAAATGCTTGATAATCGGTACAGTGTGAAACCGAGGGTGGCGTGCAAGGCGTGGCAACGGATTCTCCTGACCTTTCCCTCCTCCCCTCCCTGCCCCTCTCGCGGGAACGCAGCGCTCCTTGCGTAGCCAGCGGTATTCACCACGTGTCCCTTCAAGGACTAATTAGTATGTGGCAACGCGCAGGTATTAGGTGCTGCTAAGCGCTGCATACGAAACGTGCGATTGCGAACGCGGCACCCGCTGTGGCCTAAACAGAATTCTCCAGTGATCCTTTTTCTGCGTGTAATAATACTTGATATTTCTGCACCTCGAGCGGACGCGCATCATCCCGAGATTATAACAGAGTTCACCAATTTGACAAATATTTGTAGAAAACTGTTGCATGACAGTTTACTACAAGAGAGAGAGAGAGAGAGAGAGAGAGAGAAACTGTAAAGTTGACGAACGACAACCAGCCAGCGCGCACGCACGGACGCGACTACTTTCGTTACTCGGCTTTGACTCTGCTTATCCCACATGTTCACTCTTTGATACAGGGAGGAGGCTGAGGTCACTGAGGTGACTGCTCGATCCCCCCACTGCCGCAAGGTCTCTTGCTCCCCGAATGCACCACCCTTCGACCCAACACTCACTGCTCCTTACAGTTTCCTTCCATAGAAAAAAAACTTCATCCGAAGGATCCGTCGACTATTTTGCTTCGTCGAGAAGCCAGATGACGAGAGAGGATCGCATTTGGCCGTAGGACTTGTCGCTCTTCTTGGTATATTACCACGTACGTGATACAGAAATAATGTTGGTTGTTCTGCAAGCTCTGCAACGTGGGACGACCGAAGATATTTAACAAGTTAAGAAGTTAAGAGTTACTGCGGAAAACGGTGGATCGTGCCTGTTTAACTCCCCGAAGACAGAATTTATGTTCAAAGGCGGATCGAAGAATAAACAACGAACGAGAGCAGCGACGAGCATCGGCACATGTCAGGCAACGTCCAGCCAGCAAGTAAAAACTGTCCTGTTCCCTGCGAGAGCAACAGGTAGAACCAACGAAGGCGCATCGACATCGGCGACATCGGCGACATCGGTGGCATCCGCGTTCCCCGTTACGCTTTTAGGATCAATTACCAGTCTCATCTCTCCCCTGCATGGGCGCTGTCCTTCCTGTCGTGGAAGTGGAAGTGGACGAGGAAGAGGAAAGAGGCAGGCATCTCGTATAATCCGATGGTTCAGAGACCACTTAAACGTATGCATCTCGACGTGTTGGCGCGACTAGGGCCCCATTCATGCGCGGCCAGTTTTTGCTTCTCGCTCGTCCCCCTCGACTCCCCCACCCTCGCCCCTCGGTTACCTCCTTCGTGCCGTGACGTCCGGTTCGACCACCCCTCCGTCTCCTCTTTCTCTGAACCAGCCGACTCCTCGGCAGGGTCATGCCCCTCGTCGATCCTCCCGATCGCAGCGCAGGACTCGCAGGATTCCTCGCGAAGCCGTCTCAAAGGAATCGCAGTGGAAGGAGCAAAGGGAGACACTGCGATTTAACGTGGACTTTGGCGTTTAGCTCGCACGCAGTCAAGAACTCAGCTAGATTGCGTAGATGCGTGGGGAGGGGGCCAGCGGGGGAGCAAGGTAGGTAATTGCCCAGCAAAGTGAAGGTGCGTGAGCTGCGCGAGTCTCGGTAGAAGGAACTGTGTAAGCAGTCGGAGAGTCGAAGGGGAACGCGAGAGAGTATAGGCCGTCGAAGAGCAAACTGGGCAGACTGCCTGCCGCCGCCGCAGCCATTCCTGTCGCCACAGTCGAACCACGAGGTGTCGACAAGTGCGGAACAGCGAGAGAACTCACTCTGCAGAAACAAAGAGAATCTCGGCAAAATTTCAAACGAGTTTAATTCTCTCGGAGCGATTTGCCGATTAGAAGGAAGGCGGATTCTCACGATCGCCGGAAACACGCCGGAGTGCCCGAGTGCCGGAACTAGACTGCACTCGAATCGACCGAGCAAACCCAAATAGCGTTCGAGTATATTTGTGCCATTGCGCAAACTCTGGCTAATTAGAAGGATATTTTTAGCAAGCTTTTGGCTCGGCTAGACGTGTCCAAATAGCACTGCGAAAAAAATAGTTATAAGAGTTCAACGACTCGCGGGAATCGCTCAAGAGTCTTTGGGGGGGGGGGGGGCGCAGGAGCGGTGGGAGGAGCGGGAGGAACTCATCCCCCTAAACTACTGTGAAACGTGAAATATCCTAGAGCCACGTAGACAGAGACAGTCTTAACGTGGCTGTTCGAATTCTCTCGAAATTGCACGTGCAGGGCACTTCGGAATACGATCGACACTGCTATTTATAATTTAAGTGGAACGAAAGATTAATGCGTCCATGAGTAGTGGACCATGTAGGTCTCTGCTGGCGGTTCGCCTATGTCAGTTATGCGAGCTATGGGAATGCGACAACGATATTACAGAAGATCGTGAAAACGGTTACTCTTGGTCGCCCAAAGAAATAGGCGCGGTGTTAGAAAGTTGAATGAATTAAATAAGTTGAATCGAGCCCAGCCACGCCGAGCGACATCGTTCGCCAGCTTATTATTACTTATTGCCTACGGCTGGGATGGCTTTTCATGCGGGGACCAACCAAATAAAGAAAAAAAGAAAGATTATTAAAGAATTCGAATACTACGATCCTATTATTCAGGCATGACTAAAGGAGGCGCTCCGGCAAGGCGCAAGCTTTTATCTATTTATTTAGTTACTTATCTTTTTCACTGGATTTTGAAAATCCATCTCTCCGTATCTGTATCGTAAGCATTTCTTAATCAATCGAAAGTAGCAGCACAATCCGCGAATCGACGGGGAAGAGTTTAATCGGAAGTAGGCTAACCTGTGGTCGTGGTGCTTGTACTGTTATACGATTCTGTTGGTCTGGTAGGAACTCGCGAGCGTCCACACAGCCAGCAGCTGTGTGTCAGATTCGCTCGTAGAAGTCGAAGGACGCTCACGACGCTCACGACGCGCTTTTCCATTGCTCGCTGCAACTCGTAACGAATCACGCACGAGTCATATACGCAGAACTGGTAAGACGACTTATGATGTCCAGTTTTTCCAAGGATTTATTTCGAACCATTTTCGTCGCCGATGAATACGGCTCTCGTGTGACGAATGATTTTCCATAGTGCACGCTGTGCGAGTCTCGAGTTTCTCGAAGAACCGATCGGAACACTGTTCTCGCGTTCCTCGAGAATCACCAAAACCCGAGTCAACGCTGAGACTGTTCCTGCTGATGGTCTCGCTGTGTCAAGTCGGAGATACCGCTGAATCGGTGCTAGAGAACCAGAAGGAACAAGAAGGAACCGTTCCTACGATAAATCTTTTAAAGTTCCCGGCTCTCTCACTGGAAGAGACGCGATGCATTGCCAGATTTAATTAAAGGGAGAACTAGCATGAAATGAGAGTATCGGCGGGGTGCGGCATCCTCGGCGGCATCCTCGGCGGCAGGAGGCGGCAGGAGGAGGCAGGAGGAGGCAGGAGGAGGAAGGAGCAATGCACTTTTCTTCCAGATCGAAAACGCGAGAAGGAACCGAGAATCTTAAGTTCGGAGAAAACAATAGAGCCAAGAGACACCGAAGACAAGATGATCCGCGCAGTGATGACCAAGCGGCGTTCTCGTTGGTCGAGTATCGAGTGACGGATTTCCAGGCAGGAAACATCCGAGGGTGATTCGCCTTAGCCTCCGGTGGCTCAGCCATCGCTCGCGCGGCTAATTCGCTGCTCTTCGGAGGAGCTCGCGTGTCTCCATCGGAAGACTTTTTGCTGGGAAGTTTAACTCACTCCCATGTTAACGCACACGCGGCGTAGCGAGACCCTCTCACCTCCCACTGCCAAAAGACCCTTCCCGCGGAGGGCCTGCCCTATGATTTGTAGGAGCGTTATAATATCCTGCTGCTGCTTCACCCTCATCCCCGCGGCAACTCAATCGCCCTCAGCAGCTTCAAACGCTTACGCCTACGCCTGAGCCTCGGCGAGACCCCACGGTTCGCGCGGACTTGAGATCTTCTCGGAGAATTCCCTTGAATCCAAACGAAGGAAGGAAAAGGAGGGGACTGGTTGCCAGAGTGCACCCTGGCACTGGGACTGTTTCACTCTGACCGCGACAGGGTTCTTCGAGTCTGCAGGCTTGGGACGCGAACGAGGATCAAAATTACGGTGCTTCTGCTCTTCCGTGTAAGATGCATCTCGCGCGCCTCATAAGAAAACTAAAAGTTCAAGCAGACCGAAGGATCCTCTCGAGAGCTCGAAACTTCGATATCGCGAGATCATCGATTAGATCGGCATTTGGCTCAAGTTAATAAATATTAGACATCACACAGAGACGTATCGATATAAGAATTGGGCGACGCGCGAATTTACGAGGCGGAGATGCGTGTAACAGTGAGATAAATATCTTGCGCCTCGGTTGGCACGATCCACGTTGGAAATAGATTGGGGGAGGGTTTCGGTCGAGGAGAAATGGGATCGGGAGGGGACACGAGATTAAAGAGAGCGAAGAGAGCACAGAGAATAAATAAAATAGAGGAGCGAGAGAGAATCCCCTCCCCCAGCCCCTCGACTTCCAGCACCAAAGTAACCGTTACTTCAATTTATAGGGGGCCACGTTATTATTTATTATAATGAGGAGCAACTTTCCAAGAGGCGTCGCGACACCGATAGACGCGACGCCGAATACCACGTACACACACGGATGTGCGTGGCGCGCAGGCCCGATCTGCTTATCCCGATGATTACTCGCGATATCGGTTATCGATTAACGATAAGCATACCGCCCGATTATTCGCCTATCTCTCTCTCTCTCTCCGAGATATATCGATCCAGGTAGAATCGATCGAGGCAAAGCGCGAGAGACGTCGATTGACTTCCCCTCCGCACTTCCTGGCTTCGCTGCTTTCCGATGCGTCTCGGCGTTGCGTACGCGATGCCCAGTAGTCCATTCGCATGCTACACGATATGTCACGTTCGCCTCCACCAGTGCGTTGTGACTTATGACATATAATGCTTTCTGACATTTTCAGATATTCAATTACCGCCGCACGACATTATACCTTCGCATGCGGCCACAAAAACATAATAAATCGCGCTCACCCAGATACTTGCCAGATACGACAGTCGGCTGTAACGCTCGAGTCGTTCGAGAAGGTTGAGGGGAAGAGCGGAAATACGTAAGAGGCGCACAGTGGCGGGCGAGATGAAGTAGCACTTGGCCTTGGGAGGGAGGGGAAGGGGGGATTTTCGGAAAGCATTGGCATCGTCGGTTCGTTCGCGTCGTCTTTTCCTGCCAATTTCCCCGAGACACAGGAAGATACTTGAGTCCTTTCAGAGCGAACAATGAGACGCCGAGAGAGAGAGAGAAGCTCAATTGGAACTCCTCGTTCGCTGGATATCGCGGATATAGAGATACGAGGGCTATCGCTCTCTCATTTTCGACTAGAATTTGCCTAGCAGCGCCTGCACCCATTCTGACGTGAACCAGAGACCCCCGCGCCCTATCGTTCCCTTCTTCCTCTCAAGTTCCATTTGCCTTGGCCGGGAGTGGAATACGCTGTTACTTAAATATTTAACTAAAGCGAGGCATTCCGAGGATTCTTAAGAATTTCGCGAAGCGAAAGTTCGTCGCCTGCCGGGTCCCTAAAACGACGCTCACTCGATTCTCCCGACTCTCCGAGTTCATCTCTCTCTCTCTCTCTCTCTCTCTCTCGGCCGATGCGTACGAATTGGAAACGCAATAACGCAAAGTCAACTGCAGGTTGACGTCCGAACGGAGACTAGCGGGCGATTTCTCAACAAAGAATGAAGCAATCTTACTGCTTATTGCCAATAAAACGCACCACAGCCGAATATGTAAATGGTCTAGAAAAGACCGCGGAAACTTGCACGTATGACCGTGTCTGTATCATATGAGCGATCAGCAACATCAACAAAGAGTATTTTTTTTTTCTCGTATCCCTTAGTCCTAATTTAAATAGATCCGTTACACGGAGGCCTTCGATTTTGAGGATTCCCTCAAGAGGAAGGCCCGCGCGCTTGTTCTGCATTTATACGGCATCGGTGACCAATAATACCTTTTACATTTTTCTTTGTTGTTTTCAAGAAATTCCGATATATCTAGAATAACGAATTCCCGTTGAGTCGATGAGATCCTTAGATTAAACTATCGAAGGAAGGTCGAATACAAAGGACCTCATGGGACGCGTTCCAATGTTTCCTGGCTATTCGAGTGAAGCGACACTCCTAGATATAGAGAAACAACGTACGGCGGTGCTGCGGACAAGGTGGCGTACGGCGCGCTGCGGTAACCCACTTCGATCAGCAGATTCATTAAAATATACGGCACAGGTAGCTCATGGGGTTCCCGGGGTCATTCGGAAACGTTCCTCTTTACTGGCACTTGTTGCCATTCTACGAGATACGATTGCGTCTAGCCAAAGGCTCCTCGGAGGCGACGCGACGCGCGCTTCAGCTTTTCTTTATTCTTATTTCTCTCTTCCGAGTACGGCCCGAATGAGTGTGAAGGAGGAACCCAAAGAGGAGGATGAGGGAGGATGAGGGAGGATCAAGAAGGAGGTCGAAGGTCGTGAAGGGAAAGGAGACGAGCCTCCGAGACGGGGATGGCTGTGACTCCTTGACTGACAAGCAATTATGCGCTCTGTGCCTGGATAGTTCGGATAGTCTGGATAGTCTGGATGGAGCAGCACAGAGAACGAGTCCCATTTGTACCGGACGCTGAATCTCCTTGAATTCCAGATTGATGCGGGTCCACCGATTTACGATGAATAACATTCGCTCGCGTTGGTTCACCCTGGCTGCTCGTCGCTGGACCCTGGAGCCTCCCCGGGGGATGGACAGTTTTTCCCGCTGTTGCGAACAAGTCTTTACGCAGATAAAGAGAACGAGGATGCGATGTGGAGTGACGCGCGCGAGGAAGGTGTTACACTGGATGAAATGCAGTGGCTCTCGATCGGTCAACCGGCCAGTCACCCAGGTGCACTCGTAATCGTAGACTCGAGTTGAAACTTCTCTAGAGACACGTGTTCCCACGAACACGGACGCGCAGGCTGCAGGCATTTCTGGATTTCGCCGAGTACCGAGCCTATAATTGTCGGCGAACGCGCAACGCGTGGGCGTCACAAAGAAGCCGCCTTTCCCCTAAACGGTAATCGACGACAGCCTTTCCTTTTGCCGTTCCATTGTAATGTCGCCGTTCGCCAATTCGAAAGATAAGTCAGACTCGCTGCTGTCGCCGCGGTGCTCCCGTTGTCCCTGCCGGTCGGCCGCCTTGCGCAACTTCCTCAGCCTTTTGCGATACGCCCGTAAACTTTCTTCCTCGATTCGACTCCTTTCCCGTCTTTTTATTCCTAATCAACCGAATAATCGAGCCAACGAGCTTTCATTTGCAAAGCGAGTCTCACGGAACGTTGTTCCAGGTCGACGTCGACCTCTTTGAAGTTGTTGGCGTCGGTGGCGTCGGTGGCGTCGTCAATGAAGTTGAGCACCCTCCGGTCAAGGGGAGCCCGCTCATTGGTCGAGAGGCCACGCACCTGGCCGACAGCTGCTCGGCTCGCACATGCGTGCGCGTTTACTCGCACAAACGCACGCGTTACTCCTCTCCCTACGCGCGCGTACAGCGCTGTAGCGGTTTCATCCTAACGTAGCAGAATAGCGGCTGGTCCGCTAGGACGACGGAGGTGCACTATAGTGCCGGAATCAGGCATCCGAGCGACTCGAGCACTCACCCACTCGTTCCAACGTTAAAAGATGCAAGGATTCGAGAGACAAGTGGTGCAGCCGACTGCTGCTGCAACGGAAATCGGAAGAGCCGAAACGTGGCTAGTGCGAGCGCGCACCCTCGACGCGGCTTTCCAACTTTGTTTCGAGTCTTCGTCGACCAGACTGACCAGATTGACCAGAGAGCGAGAGCAAGAGAGACGCTGAGCGAGCGGGAGAGAGAATTCTGGCGCAGCGAAACATCTGCGCCGGTTCGACCGATCAGGGATTTCAAAAAGAGAGCAGCCAGGTACCGAGGACCCAACGAGGACCCAACGAGGACTCGACTTGCCGATCGCCGAGAGTAGCGCAGCCGATCCTTCCGGTCCGCAGGCTTTTCTACACTCCTTCCTGCCCTCTGCGGTCATAGCTGCGACACTGGCGAACTGGCGCGCCCCGGTTCCCTGCTCTTCGATGTCTCTACGGCCCAAGAACCAGCGTGGATTTTGGAAACGAAGCAAAGATTTCAGTTTTTCTCGATTCTCAGCAAAGTAATATTTACGCGAGGTCCCTAGTTTTTTTCGCAGGATGCCCCCCTTCCCTCCCCAAGGAACCCCTGCTTCGTTCTCTTCGCGACACCTGTGTAAACTAGAGGCAAATTGTTCGGGAGACAGTTCAGTCATTAGCCGCTATGAAATAGATAATTATCATTCTCTAGAGACGCCTCATTAACCCTATACTCATTAGGAGACCCGGCGCTCGATTGCGACAATCAGCGAATTTACTCATCCAACCAAAAATGATGACAACTAATCGTTCTCGAGTACACAGCCATCCGGCAAAAGAGCTATTTAAGTAATTCGAACGATTTGAGTTTTTGTTAAGGGACCGAAATTGCCCTTGGTCCTCCCTTCCTCCCTCCCTCCCTCCATCCTTCATCATCGCGTCATCGCGTCATCGCGTCATCGCGTCACTCGGGAAAGTCAAGTGTACGCACTCGTCCAATTTTAAACCCCGTTCAAACAGCAGGCGCACCTGTACAAAGACGAGTCCGCCACCGAAGTGTATCTGGCCGTCTAGTGATTTTCTTTGGCAGCCTTTTTATTTAACCGACAGAAATTATTTTCATTGAAAGCTTCATCCGAAATATTGGATCTTGAAAAGGAATCAGGTAGATAGTCGGCCTGCGACGTTCTGTGGTTAATGATCGCGATGCACTATGAAATACCTATTTATAGTAAAGATCAATAAATTCGCACCAGAGGTTCTTTCCTGGCCCCAGAAGGAAGATGCCAGGACAGTAGAGCTCGAGAGTGAGTGCAGCGCCATGTGCCATAGAGACAGAGAGAGAGAGAGAGAGAGAGAGAGAGAGAGAGAGAGAGAGAGAGAGAGAGAGAGAGAGAGAGAGAG
>JARQTH010000100.1:41702-74726 GCA_030142595.1 Trachelus iudaicus | reverse complement strand
TCTCTCTCTCTCTCTCTCTCTCTCTCTCTCTCTCTCTCTCTCTCTCTCTCTCTCTCTCTCTCTCTCTCTCTGTGCCCGAGTGTAGGAACGTCTAAGCACGTAAACGATCGACAAGAAGCCACTTCCGGTATCTGGATAGGAAGATCCAAGTAATTGGAAAAGGAAATTAAAGGAATTAGAGAGAAACGAAAGACCCGATAAGAGAGAGACTCGTAGACGGGATAAAGATGAGGATCCTCTAGTTCCTCGTTCCCCGATTTCAAGCTCACTTTAAGACTCTAATCGTAACTCTCACGAGCGAGAGATATTTCTGTAACGTTCGAAGGAAGAGGCTCTCTTTAAGGGAGCGCCTCGTTTTCAAACTCCGAGGGGATGTTGCGGGCGAGAGGAATCGCGAGGAAGGGAGGGGCGAGGGTGCCCCTCAAAGAGGGTCAGAAGAGAAGAAGGAGGAGAAGGAGGAGGAAAGTCAAGTAAACTCAAGCATGGCGGTCCCTTTCATCCTTGCATCTTGAAAGGCGAAAGGAACTCCTGAAAAAGTCTACGTTCTACGTGGCACCATATGCCACTGCGAGCCCAGCGCCGAAGACCATTATTCGGTCCAGCAGCCCCCTCTTGTACCGTCGCCCTGTGCCTTGCCTCTTGTCGCAGGATAATAAAATTCTAATCAGCCCGCTTTATCTTGACGCATCGCGATGACCTCTCAACTCGCTGCCATCCGAGAGAAACGGAACAGATGGGGTGGAGTGGGGGGGGGGGGGACGGCGAGGGGGGAAAAGGCACAGAGAGCAGGGAGAGAGTCAGGAAACCAAAGGAAGGCATCGGCCCCAGCCTCCCCACTTCGAGTACACATTCGAATAGAGATAATGTAAGCTCACGCGGTGTAAGGGATGTTTGCTCTGGGGGTTATTTGCACACGCGATCACGGCTTTCCGATGAATTTCAAGCCCGACGACTTCATCACGATCCGTCACGACAGGAGCCAGCTTCTACCTGGAACTTATTTTCTCTACTGCAGTGAGGTTGTAGAACACGCAAGCTCGATTCGCGACCTGATTAATTAGCGTTAAGGACGAAGGCAGCTGGTTCAATCGCTGCTCGAAGGTGGAGACGACGCCTCGACGGTGCTGATATATACATGTAGATGGGCTGGTGGTCGTAAGTCGGGGACGGTAAGACCGACGGAGGTCCGTTAATCGATAAGGGATGAGTGGGCCAAAATTTCACAGGCCGCTACGCCACAAATGAAGCACACTTCGGTGCCCGATTTAGTCCGTATGATCCACCCTTTGCGCGAACAAACATAACCCCTCGGCACGAGGAGCGACTGGCCAGCCGCACGCACGTGCGTACGCGAAAATGTAAGAGAGGATCCCACGAGTGCGCACACGCGCTTCCCGCCACCAAAGGCAAACAGTACCCAGGCGCAAATAAATAGACGGGGGGGCTACTACAGGCTACTATTTTACATTTCCCTGTCGCAGTCGACAGTCGAGGGTGGTGGTGGCTGTGCGACTGTGCGACTGTGTGGCTGTTCCCCGCAACGACGCGTCGTCATCCGATCGAAGCGATTTTTCTCTTGGTGCTGGTACAGTAATAAGGGGTATAGCGTATAGTCTGCGTCTTGGCCTGCTGTCTTGGTAGCGACAGTTAACACGCTCGAGCCTATATTTATGGGCATAGCTGTGATAATTGCTGGTGCATCCTCGGAGGAGTCGTTACACGGCCAGCGACAGCGCTAATCGCTAGGCACCAGCCACATCGGCAACGTTGCCAGTCCTAGGAGATGATCTCCATTCGAGAGAGACACGTGTATACCTATGTACCTAAACTCTGAACTTATTGAAATGGAGAGCGGAGGCCACGCGACCAGGGGGGTGGTGGCTACCCTGGGGTGCGCGATCGTAACCACTGGAAATTTCGAGCGAGTCGAGGGTAATAGATTAATTGTGTGGTGGTTTAGCGAGGGGTGCCGATGGCGGTGGTGGCACGGCGATGACGTAGATGGCGTCGGCACAACCGTTGCTCGGTCGCGCACGAGGGCCGCCCAAGGTGGCCATAGCGGAGGCAGATAGTAGGAGATTCGCCGAGGGATGATCCGGCCATGGAAATTCAATGATCCATGGGATTGGCCGTATGTGCAGTTTTTCGTCGAGTGCTTCCCCGCACGCCGCACCCAGCCTCTGTACGTCAATTCGGATCGGCACCATTCATCTCATGGGATATCGCGAGGCTCCATGGTCTCCTTCCTCTCCTGCGCGAGGCAGTTCGGCGTCAAGTCACGCGGAGACCGTCGCACGGCGTCCGCTTGCCGGCGCGCCAAGTGCGAACAGGACTCGGGGTAAACGCGACGTACAGAGACGCTCGGAGGCAGAGAGGCAGGACTCTTTGGCTCCGCAGCTTCTCGGATTTTGCTGCCTCCCGAAAGCTAACAACGTTTAAAGAGCGAGAGGGGCGGCAGCGAGGGCGGCGAAAGTGCCGGAGGTAGGGAGAGAAAAGAGTAAAGAGCGAGCGAGAAGCTTCGGCCGCGCGCTACCCAGCAACAGGTGTCCGTCAAACGGCTCGACGTCTCTAGCAGTGAGCCACTCCGTTTGCACGCGATTCTCGTAATTGATTCGTCGGAGCGACTTGGCCCTACGTCACGACGCTTGCTGCCTTTTCTCTCTCTCTCTCGCTCTGTTTGCAGACCACCTCAGGCTCCTGTCTCTCCTGCCCCCGTCCCCTGGATAATCATACGACATTCGATTCTCTCGTGCTTTCCCGACTGCGTGCTTCGAGGGAGAGGAACGGGGCTACGTCGAGCCTGAAAGATTTCCAAGGAGAAGAAAAGGATATCTCTCTCTCTCACTCTCTCGCACACCCCCTATAGGGCTGTCGATCCAACGTCCGAGAGGAAGGCATCAGGGCGAACCAAGGTTCTCTCGAAGTTCCCTTCTACCTATAGGGTAGATCTCTGCACTCTTTCGGCTGCACGTTCAGGCAACCACAGCACGCGACACCATATGGCATCCCGATGGGCCTCAGTGCCCACGAAGCCGCTGCTGTCCCACTCCTTGGGCCCGTCTTCTCTCACGGCCTTTATCCCTATTCCTGCCAGGACGTGACTTTGCATCACGCTTTAAGTTTAACTAACTTTACTTTCCGTAATTACATTTGCTTGCTAATGAAATGTCCTGTACGTTATTAGTCGATATTTTTTGTATGAAAATATTGTACGATTTTCAAATTTTTGATTTTTGTACTGTACGACTAATTTCTAATTTCGACGGAAGAAAAGGCAGACTGGCGGCTGGAGGAGAATGGCGAGGAAGAAAGTCAGGGGAGGCTGGGACTGCGACTCCGCAAAGGGACTGAAGGCAGATGAGCTGCGAATTGCCGCGCGCCATATCCTAATAGAAAGGTAATCGCGCGCGCAGTTCTCTTTCCCTGAATAAGTTATGACTCTTATGGGGCTACTTCCACCCTCGTAGATGAGGGCTGAACTTTACCGTGGGAGACTCGAGGGGCACCGCCAAGATTTACCGAGCGTAGCGACGCGGCCATATATTTATCTGGTCGCGCATTACTTAAATTACTTTCGAAAAGTCCCTGAGGTTGCCAAGCGTTATTGCTACCATTATTAGCGGAATGAGGGAGTCGCGAAGGGAAGGGGAGTCCATTTGAAAATAGTCTGGACCCTTCAATACGGTGTGACGCTGCTGACTGGCACTCGAGATGACATTGTAGTTCGCCTGATCCATTGGAAGCGAATCGATCGTTCGAAGATTCAGAAGAGTCTCGTTCTCCTTCGACAAAGTAGTCCCGTTCGGTTTATCGGATACGACGAGTGAACAAAAAAAATCAGGCCTCTGCGACCGAGGGGGAGGGAAAAGTACTGGTAAAGAAAGAAAGACAAAAAAAAAAGTAGTAGGACTCTGCGAGCGAGCAAAGGGGAGAAATAGACGCATGAGAAACTATATGTATGTCGAAAGAGCGTCGCTCGCGGAGGCGTCGCATGGTAAAGTGATTATCCGCTGCTGACGCCCAACTTTTCTCGGCCTTAACGGATGCACCATTCGGGGATCAGAATTGTACATGAGTAGTTCTCTTCAATTTGCATTGGCGTAGCAGCGCATCTTTTGTAAAGAAATTCATCCGCATCCGTAACAGGTCCATTCTCAAATCTTTGGGCAGCTGTTACGGTGCATCTTATATCTCGAGGTAATCTAGTCTGTATTTTAAGAAAATCTAGTATTCACTCACCCAATGTTGTGACGTGACGACGTCGGCGTCCGGTCCGTCGAGACTCTAAACAGTTAAACGTAAAAGACGATAAGATTTCTTAATTGACGTGACGGCAAAAGGGGACAACGCGAATGTCACACAGAAAATTATTGCTATCGGGTGTTCCGTATTTAGCGTCTGTATGTACGATCAAATTCACGAAATTTTTGGCATAATAATGGCAACCCATATACTTGTCCATTCGAATCTCGAAGCAGATCGATCCGATTTTTACAGCTCAATGATAATTACAACGACCGGAGATGGCTATCTGGAGCTGGAGCAAGGTCACGTGGTACGATAAGAATCGACGGGGGCGATCGGGTACTTACGTCTTTCTTTCTTTTGACGGTAGCCGCACCTGCAACAGAGCGAAGAAACTTTTTTTTATCGAATCGATAACGTCTCGTCTGATTTTTGAGAAAGGCCTACGTCGAGAATCCAACAGGCGATTCGCACATGTCAAACGACTAAAAGGTCGAGCAACGACGTGACTCACCGGCCGAGGAATTTGGTAACCGAGCAGTGTTTCCACTCGGGGTGGCTGGATTCGAGGTAGGACTCGGGGTTGCTACTGCAGGCGGAACTCCTCTGCTTCCAAAAGGGAAATATGGCGAGTCCGGAGGATACGTTGCTCCTTCGACACCGGGCCCACTGCCTCCGCCACCTCCGCCACCTCCGCCACCTCCTCCGCCACCGACGCCACCCCCACCCCCGCCCGGACCGCCACCGGGGCCACCGCTCGCCGGGCCGAACGCACCGCCACCGTACGCCTGCAACAAAGAAAAGAAGCAAAACGTGGAGCTCATGTGGAATGCTGGTAGACACTGGTAGCGGCAGCACCCGTGGATGACGATCGTGTTTATCGTTGGAAATGCCTAAGGCTGCGCCACTAAATCATCTAGCGAATCAATATTGCTTATCGCTTATGGTTTAACAACTGCCGATTAGATATTCTTCCGATTAGACCTTCCTATACTCTCGAAAAATCTATACTCTCCTGTTTGCTCGTATTCGTGCTCTTGTACACTAGCGAGCGACGGTGGCGCTAATTAACAATGGTATTTCGAAGGCCAATTTTTTTTCATGATCTTTAAGCTTCTTTCGAAGTTAGAGTCGACCAAGAGATACGAGTAGGACGAGTACGAAGACGTATAGCGAAGGGACAAAGAAGGAGCTCCCCTAGGCCGTGTCAAGAAGTTTATTCGTATTCCGCGAGCTGGTAACGTAAGATTGAGGCCTGTTAACAGCCAACCATCATCCTCCTCTACGTGGCAGTGACCCGTCTACACAGTCAGCAGCCATACTTCGACGTCAGATGGTAGCTACGCGTAGGGGTTGTTCCTTAGCTAAGGCGATGGGCTATACCTTATAGATCGTATAGCCTTATAGGCTGGAGGCTGGAAGCTATTGGTACAGAGAGCCGGGAGCGCGGATGAAGAAGCCCGTAAGTGATATATTAAAGTTAAGATCCGCAGGTTCTCAGCTCGTCCTCGATTGAACATCGAATGACGCAACGGAGCTCAGCAGCTCAAGCAGCTAAGTTTACCCTCGGCAATCGTCCTCGTAAAAGTGAAGGAAGCACCTTACCGGAAATATCGTTTGTAACGTCGACCGAGAAAGTAGAAAGCTCCAAGCTCAGTGAACTTTCGCTTCAAATACGGATTTACCATTAAAGACCATGAAAAATATGATTTCGCTCGCGAACGCTCTGCGCATGTGACGTAGCTAAGGATAAACGTGCAGCATAAGCGGAGACTCACCATTCCATTGTCCATCGTCGGGCCATACGGCGACTGGAAGCCTGGCTTTTCTGAAACACAAAGATGCAACAAGAGTGTGAGAGCAACTCCTAAGACCAGCAAAATTTCGCAATGGTTACACGCGTGTAATCGCTTTTCCGGTTAGTTCGCGCGATGCGCCTCCGAGCAAGGAGGAAAATCTTCCCTGGCTGAGCCAACCCCTCAGAGGCGAATTGATACAAAATTAATGTATATTTCTCCTTTATAAATGAAAAGCGTGTTCCGCTGGAAGGTACGTGCGTTTTGTATCTGGCGGCGCAGACGGAATACGCAATGGGGCCGCCGCTGTGCCTTCTCCTCTGGAAAGACACCGCGAGAGTCCTGGAGTTCATTGGATATTAATATCAGCATCGCGGAATAGGCGATAGTACCTGGGGGGGTTCATTGGGTGGGTGAAAAATGCCTCCTCAAAATCCGTGAGGAGACTGTTGCGTCATTGGGCCAAAAATTTCCAAGGACTCGCGTGCTTCCGTGTCGAATCGTTAAATCTTGAAGCTGCAACGTAACGTAAAGGGCGACTCCAGCTGCTCTCTCGATAACACTCGAACGATCGATCACTCGCTATCCTCCGAATCGATCGAACTCTCTATACCCCGTCTCGATATACCTGCCACTGTCACGCTTAGAGTTTCTCAATCGCGCGGTCGAATAGTTTCTCGATCCGATATACTAATTTCGCCGATGATTAATGGCGGCCAGTCGCAGTGATCTCGATCAGCCAGTAGCAATGGATTCCACTTGACGGTAATCGTAATGACTGATAATCGACGGTCCACGTAGGGAGCAGTAGACTCCTTTAGTCTCGAGCTATCTCTGGTTCTCAACTGCGGACAGAATAGAAGAGGAGAAACGACGAGAGATACGTGAACGGAAAAATTTTCGGCACGGATGAATAATGGACCGAAAGTTCGGACGATCGGAGAAGCAGAGGCGCTGAGAGAGGAGGCTGCGAAAGCTCGTGCGCGCGATTAGGTTAACCGAGGACGGCGGGAGGAGGGAGGGTGACTGGTTGGCACGGTCGTCGAGATAACTATGAATCCTAACAGTTTGGGCTTGTTCGTGACATGTTTGGCGGAGCGTGTGCCGACTCCGCAGTATCATGCATCAAAGGACAAGCTATTCGCCGGCCGCTGCTGGACCACCGTGTCATCCTCAGAGCTGCGACTGTCCCGCTCGACTATCATGATCTACCGTCGTCCTTCTTGTCCTTCTTGCTTGGCATTCGGTCGGCCGGGCACACGGAAGCTAATTCGTTAAATTGCTCGATCGCGACTGAAAGTGCAGGTCCAGGCTCCATGGGCCTACGAGAGGCTGTGAATGAGAAAGGCCTCGAGAGTCTAGGGTGAGTCTAGGGAGACTCGGGAGAATTCCAAGCGAAGTGGATGACGAATTCCTGGATTGGTCCTGGATTGGCGAGGTGCGCAGGCTGTCTGAGTTTCGTGCGCGCGTACGTGAGAAGGCATCTTAGAAGAAAGGCCGTCCAAAGGTACACAGAGGCACACAGAGGCACACAGAGGCACACAGAGGCACGGAGTCGCGAGTATGCTAATCGCCTGGGTGTGGTGTCTGGGCATGGTGTCCCCAGGAGACTGAGCCAGTTGAGCGATAGGAAATTTGTAACAAGCTGCACGCGTTACAAGCCGAACCAGCCGGACAATCTCCCTGAGCTACGATAACGCGATGCTACGTAACGTAACAGATATATCTGCTCGCGTTGACTCGCGATTCCGATCGGATGACCGATAAAGAGAGAAGCAACCAGAACTTTCCTTCTGGGACAGAGTCGGAGGCGCATCCTCCGGTGCTTCGGCCGGACCATTCGAGCTGGCCTCGCGGGATTATATTCGGGCCTTAAAACCGTACTCCGCTCCCGGCATGTCGTTCCTCTGCGAATTTCCAAAATTCCTTGCAAACTATAAGATTACCAGGACGATGCTCGATCTAGCGTTCCTAATCGGGTCTCTGGGCTTCGCTTGGGTAACCGATCGTCTGGGCTTTTACCTCGAGCTCTTTGACTCCAAGTTTCTTCGATTGAGTTTAATGACAAAAATCCCTATATAAATAATTCTTTGTGAGCCGTGATACGCGAAGCGGTACAACGTTAGTCAAAGAATGTGTATGGAATTAGCGCCACCACGCAGAGCTCTAGGGGGAGAGGACAGGGGAGGGAGTGTGTCTCCACAGAGTATACATATACGTATTAGTGCCGATGGTGCACGGCACTGCCACAGTGCCACGCGACTCGGAGGGTCTTCGCTGCTTTGCAGGTAAGATTTAAAATGTACCCCCAGCATCACCGCGTAAGGGAGAAAAGAATCGGCGTCCGTGCCGTCGTTGCCCTCGGCTGAAGGGGGCGGTGGATTGTTCCAGAAGGGGCGGAGGAGGAGTTGGGGAAAAAATAGTGAACCACTCAGGTAGCCATTGGTGCTCAACCGGGCTCATATTCCGACTCTCGCTCATGTTCCGTTCGGTTCTCCATGCTTCCGGCGGGAACAGCAGGATCGACGTTGAGTCAAAATAATTTCTATCCGACTTTATCCATCGTCCACGCAAAGTGAGTTCTGGACTTTAGAACAGAACTGTAGGATTCTTTGGATTCACAGAGCATCCCATTAAATGGCAGGACATGGGATATGGGTCAGAGATCCTCGGAGAATCTGTCGAAACGAATCGTGTAATTGGAAGAACTTAAATTCCCGTTGAGGCGTGTGTGTGTGTGTGTGTGGCGCCGTATTTGAATCTTGGAAAATTTTTCGAAACCGTACGTTTCCTCAGATAAGTTATCTTCGAAGATGGCTGGATGGGCTTCCGATGCTCTCCGAGCTCTACCGAATCGGAGACTCGAGTGGAATGCGCGATCCACGACAACGAACCATGGCGACCTACAATGTAAGGGGCGAATTGGTCAGTCGACGTATACACTCTCGAGAGAAGTGGAGAGGAAGAGAAAGGGAGACGGCCGATAAGGACGAGGCGCGAGAGGAAGACGAAGCAAGAGAAACCAGAGGATCGTGGCGAGTTGTCGATTCGGAACTTACGCGTGGAAGGTGCATTTCGTAAACGTAGACTGGCGCTGCCACGCGACCGGCCCAAGAATGGTGGGGAGCTCGGGGGTCAAGGGGCGACGCGGTGAGACTGGAACTCTGAGGATTCGAGGGAAGGTGCGCCGACGGGAGAGACCGCCGGAGCAGCTGTCGCTCGCCCAGTGCCCCCCCCCGCCCCCTCCCCGCAACCCCGTTCACGTTACACTAGAAGGGGCCCACCGAGGCCCATAGGCGTAGCTGCTGAGGGCCTTCGAGGAATAGGCCCTTGTGCAGTGGTTGTCAATTCGTTTCGCGTTCGCGGGAACAAGGACCAGGGCGATGCTTCGGCATCTCTAGTCCAATGCCATTCCGTATCGATCGCCGAATTTCGGATATTTTCAGGAAGTTGGGAAGTCGAGAAACGCGAGGAGACTGAATCGATGCGTTGCTTTGCTTTCGTAATCGCGGCTTCCCTTCCACGCGGACACGTGGAGTCGCTTCGCGGATGCAATCCGTGAGCTGGGAGGCTGGGAGGCGCAAAGGTGCAGGATGGAAATCGAGATTGAGAGGAACACGACGCGGACGGTGGAAGGCGCCTCCTTGTGCGGCACGCGCCAAGCACGTGTGTCTCTACGTCATACAGCTAAATCTTCAGCTTTTTCGCACTTCCGCCTTCCGAATCCTTTTCGATTTTCGTTCCACATTTGTTGGGCGTTCATGCGCGAAGGGGAGCTTCCAAAGCCCGAAACGTTCAGCAGGTGAAGTCCGATCCGACACGGCTGCGCTACGATTTCTCTTCTTCGCGAGAATCTGCGCTGTTGACATTTTTCGCATTCACGTTTTTGAATTCAAGATTCCCTCGGATTCCCGACGGTAGCTCAAACCGACGCGACCTGCCAACAAATGACGACGAGCATCGGGGATCCCGTGGACCGGGAGCCAGATCGTCGCTGCGCTGAACACGCGTCTGTTCCGTTAACCGTATACAGCAGACAGGTCTGTCTCCTCGAGGACAGACTTGAGCAGGCAGAGCAGGCAGAGCAGGCCCCGTGCTTCGTGAAATCTGGCCAGATGTCTACTTCCAGCCGAGTGGGAGAATGCACGACGCTGAACCATTCAAACGATACGGTTTACGTCAGGTGTACTATGATTTTACGTAGTGGTAACTTCAGGAGCCCGGAAGATGCCTGTACTCCCGCCGCTCATCCGATAACGAATGCATTTATCAAAGTCCTTAAAAACAATGGCTCGGGGTGCGACCGAGAGTTTCGGGTAATTCGGTCGAGAGACGAGGGAGTCGACAATCGCGCACTCGATTATCATTCCGATGCAATCCGAATGCAAGTTGAGAACGGGTGATGTTACGCCTATGGATCAGAGGAAACAAGGATATGAGGCCCCACAGTGGGGTGGTACTGTGGTAGTTTCAGTCGAGCTACTAAGAGACACGATCCTATCTATGCGACGATGAACATTCGTCTGGCTCTTGAGCACTTTGAGTTTCAGCAGGTCGATCTACAAAATTCTTACCGTTGAGTCGCGAACTTTAAGAAGACTTCGGGCCCAACCTGAGTCACGCGGGAACCAACGCAACGGCGATACGCACTGTCGATAAAACCTTCGCATTTCGTTCCTCGGAGACAGTGGGTCGGCGCTGACAATTTCTGTATGTCAATCCGGAGCGATTCGGTGACATCGGGGCCAGTGGAAGCGAATGCCTGAGGAGGAGCGAGCCCTAGGAGATGAGAGAAGAACCGAAGCGAGGGTAGAAAAATAATGCCCAAGAGGAGAGTCAGAAGGGCGGGAGAAAGGAAGCAGATGCTCCTCAGCCCTCTCTCTCTCTCTCTCTCTCTATGGTTCTCGACCCTCCCTCTCCCTCGCGCGCATATACGTATGTGCGTGGATTACAGCAATATATGTTCCGCTCGCACACATGGAATAATTTAACGTGAGTTTCTCCTGAACTCGACACAAGTCAATCTGCACCGTCATCGTCATCGTCATCGTAGTCGTCATTGTCATCGCCAGCATCATCAGGATCGACTGATTTGTGCCAAGTACATTGAGAACCTCCGAGAACCTCTGGGAATCGCACGCGCCAATCCTTCCCTTTGCCCTTTCGCCCGCCTGCTGCCGCTGCTAAAGCCGCCATCGCCGCCATCATTGTCGTTGCCGTTCGAGTCTTCGCCGAAATTTCCAACCCGAGCAGCACCGCACTTCTCGACAAGACGGGGAAAACGCGGATGGATGAAAAATTTGAGATTTGGAAAACTCCAGAGCGACTTGAGATAAAGCCGTGAAGGGTAGAGAGGGAGAGAGAGTGAGAGAGACCGAGAGGCAGGTGCGTCAGGGTGACATTCCCTCTCTCGGAGGCTCCACAGCCCGTGTGTTTTGTCTTGATTGAGGCGTTTACCGTAGCCCAACCACGCAGCGTATTGCACCAATCCTAGCGATGCATGAGAATCGGCCTTTACTTCCAAGTCAGAAATCAGCTAACGAATGAGACACGATCGCTGATGATCGCGAGAGAAGAGCCTTGGTAAAAATAAATGTACAGAGTCTTTCAGTCGGCACTGACCTGAGGATCGAGGAAATATAATTGGTACAGGTTATGACATCAGATGCGCAAGAGCGAAGTAGAGACACACAGGCGACAACGCACCCCGAGGAAACGGCAGGAAGAATTAGATTAGAAAAGCTATCCTGGATGGCCGACGCGATCAGCGTAACCGCGTCTCTCAATCCAAACAAACATTCGTACTCTCAGTCAACAGCCAGGTAACCAACTATCCGGCCACCTAGCTCACCGGGCTTTTCACGCGCATACGCCGAATAAGGAAAAGGCAGAATAATTTCATTCCTAATAGCCGCAACTCAGTATCGTCTTAAATCGCGATTCATCCTGACCAAGTTCAACTGGTGTTTCTCTGAATCTTCATGAAATTTGGCAGAGGGGTAAACGTTCCCACGCGGAAGCGCCACGAAAATAATCAAAGGCACGCTTCGAAATAGAAGCTGGTAGCCTGCTCGAGCATCTCTTCGAGGCTGCCAGTTCTCGTGGACATTCAATTTTGGGGTTTAGCATGGTCATCCGTCTGTGGCACCGGATACTGTTAGCTGATCTTTATCGAGTGTCTCAATTGCGCGTCGCAAGGTATTTAAGGTTATGCCGACGGAGATAAAGGACGTCCGTAGAAAAGAAAGAAGCTCATGCCGGCCGTCTTCTCTGACAATGAGAAATCTTTGACAATATAGCAAGAGTTTGTCGAAATGACGTTCGCCTCGTGAAAATTTGTGGCGAAGACACAGATTCGACTAAATATTAAGAGTTTGAATTAGGACTCTTCCAACAACAA
The DNA here is from genome assembly GCA_030142595.1 of Trachelus iudaicus. Lineage (NCBI taxonomy): Eukaryota > Metazoa > Arthropoda > Insecta > Hymenoptera > Cephidae > Trachelus > Trachelus iudaicus. The sequence goes on along the minus strand of JARQTH010000100.1, from coordinate 62,285 downwards.
TAGGATTCCGAAATTTCAAATCCCATCGAAGAAACTCGCTCCCCACACATCCGTGAGTCGCGACAGACAAGTGCATGCGGATACACGTGGGTGCCTCGCATACTGATTCCAAGACAAAAGAACACGAGAATAGCTGGGAGGAGCTGCATTTCCAAGAGAGAAAGGACAGACACGTGAAAAGGCGAACCCCGTGAACGAGAGGAAAACTGCCAAAGGATAACACACGTTGCGGAATAGAGAGTAGGGAGGTGGTGTATTTAAGAAAGAAGGAAGAAAGAGCAGAGAGGAACGAGTCGTAATTTGAGGTGAAAGCTTGGCCAATTGCAAGCAGGAGCGAGAAGAGCATCGTATTAACATTAGCATGAACCGTTAAGAAAACAGAGGCTGCAAAAAGCACGGTGATAGGTACCGAATATATAGGGTATGACTGACCGAAACTCAAGGAAGATGCCGGGATGGCAGCACTGTCCATGCATTGACAAGCGAACCAAAACACAGACGGCCTGGCTCTGAAAAAAGGAATCTTGACTCGCGAATAAGCATCAAATTAGAGAAACGACAGATTGGTCTGGAATTGATAACGCGATTGTCAAATATTTGTCAGCGTGGCGTATACGTACGCGGGGTTTTCCACGAGAAATGCCTCGCGGCTCTCTCAAGACGGCCTGAAACACGACACACACGCTCACGTAAACTCGCTTTTTTTTCCAAGAGTTCTTGATGATTTCACTTGTTCACCACTGGCCAATCTTACGTCTACAATACGCTGCTATGTCTTCTCAAACTCACCAGGCTGCTTGTTGGCGATCTTATTGAAGCAGTTTTGAAAAACTTCGTAGAGATGCATCGGCTCGTCGTCGCTGGCCGCCATGTTTCCGAACATCCAATGGGTTGGTTTCGCGGAGCGGCCGCGCGCGGAGCCACCCTCCCGACGTCACTCACACTAGTGAACTGCCCCAGCTGCCAAGAATCACGGATTGAGCTTCCTACGCGCCACCGGTGGCGCCTCTGCTGGAGTTTTACACATATTCCTCTATATTTCCATATTCCGGATTGTACCCATTCTGATCGGGATCATTGTAGATCATTGCGACCGATCGTAATTTTGCCACCTTCGTTTAATTTGAGAAAACGATTTTAGCACTGGCATCTTATCTTTTCATAGTAAATTTTAATTACATCATAAAAAATGAACATAATCGATATTTTACAACAGAGATTTATTAATGTACATACAAATGTTATGACAAAATAAGTTTATAGTCTTGCATGAAATTGTGTATACCTATCTCTTCCATTCAAGTCCCAAAAGGACGCTTTTGATCCTCAAATATTAAGTGCAACCACGGTTTCTTCACGTTATACAATTATTACTTTGCAGTCTGATGAACCTTTCGCTCTCATTAAATTCCAGCGGTCACACATTTATAGAATGGGTTAATGTTCATCATCTGCTTCCTCAACCTGGTCCACTAATAAAATCCACAATATATGAAAAATCAACTATCGCTGTGTGTGCAGATCAGTCAAGTTTCACTAACCGTTCGTTGGACTCTTCGAAAACATTCTAGCTATAGGTCCATTCCGTGATTGTCCAATCCAGTACAAGCATATGCTTGTAAGTAATCGTATCACTATATTACCTATTACTGCCATTCCATAATCGTAATTATAATCTATAAATTTATAAAATCAAATTAATACATAAGTGATGTACCTTTAATGTAGTAAAAAAGAAAAGTTATTCTGAGAATTGAATGTACACTTAGCATCAACTTACTGTAAAAGATTTCTTCACGTTTGCTGACGAGTATAAACGCATCAAAGAATATAGACATAAGATTTATCAAGAGTGCCTATAATTAAATTTATTGTGATACATTTATTATTATAAAATCTTGGTAGTTTTCTCTGATACTATGACTTACAAACTGCAGAGGCTCATCCGAATGTGTATTTTCAGTTGCCCAAAATAGTGTCACAAAGAACAATAAATTGTACACAAGTGCAAATTGTGGAACTTTTGGTTGTTGCATTAACCTGTAAAGTTCTTTTACTTAGACTTCTGACTTTGGTACTTATATTTAGGTAAATAAGTTACAATAATTATTACTAGGATACTACTGTGGAATTGAGAATAAAATCTTACCAAAAAAGAACCATAAGATGAATGCCGAAAATATTCTGGGAAACAAAGAAGAGGTACAATTTATAAGGGCACTATCAGGGACTATAATCCAAGGTATACTATTTTAAAATGTAACGTGAATGTCTACACTAATTATTGTTTTCCTGTCCCATCAAAGTAACAATGAATACATAGTGAACAGCAATGTAACAAAAAAAAATCTTTCAGTATGCCAGCAAAGACTGATTATTGACGTTCCTTATTTTTTCACGACTGTGTCCGAAGATAGTATTAATAACAAGAGAAATAGTATTGAGTCATTTACCTTTATGGATATGCGTTTCATATTCCTAAGGCTTAGCATTTTAATAATGAAGATCTCTTATATCTTGTTCGTGTTAAAAACTTGATCGAAGACTGACGCTCCGTTTAAAGCAGATCAAATGACAAGTGAGTACCCCATATAATTTGATTCTTGTTCCAGAGGTATTTCTCTTTACATATATTGCGTATCAACACCTTTGCTGCTGCCGGTCTTCTGCGAGTGAGGTCTTCAGTAGCCAGTCAACGCCTTTGCGCAGGAAGAGTGGGACTTCAACATATATTCTCGCCTTATTAAGCACTGGACATTATACATATGTGGCCTTCTGGGAAAAACCCATTTTTACGGTGGGGCAATAATTATTATCAACCCATCGTCACGTGACTAGCAACGAAAGTGTTAAATGCGATACAGTGATTGTCAGTGACATCATGGTATTATATATACATTTCTGGTTTATACTCATTAGGTCTGTTCTGTCGTTAACAGTCGTTATCTACACTTTTTTTTCACTTTTAAAAAAATGGAAATTCTCATTGGCTGTTTAAAAATATTATCCAATAAGAATATGAACTTTTTTAAAAGTGCAGAAAATATAGGTAATGAGATAGATCAGCCAGTACGCGTCATACTGCTGCCATCTTTTGTAATTTTTGGATATTAATGCATGTAAAAGTAACGTCACGAAATTATTCCTTTGAAGCATCCATTGCAAGACCTATTTACCTTCTACCGTGTTAAAAAGGCAAATACAAAATGCGAATAGATTTTAGTGAACAATATTAGCTGACAATCAGAAAAGTTAGTTCGTTCCAGAAGTGAGATTCAGCGCCATCTTTTGTGCGCAGACCCAGCTTAGAGGACGGCGTGTGTTTTTTTTACCGTATCTAAATCGGATTATCATCATCAGACAATTTCGTTGTTTCGTTATTGTGCTAACTACTTGTACCAGAAACTTTGTCCGAAATTCGGAAGGATGTTACGAAGAAGTGTCCCCTTGGCCGTGCGTTTACGTTCAGTGATAAGACGGTATCACGAGGAAGCATCGATTATTGGGACAACTCAGGATTCCAACTCGCCGGTTTACCAGGTCAGAAAATCTCGTAGCGAGTTTGAGTGAACTTGCTACTCTTGATTCATTGCGTACAACTCTTTTCGTTTTATGCTAAGTCTTATTTCGTATAGGCATACGCGACAATTGCGAAGCACGTGGTTCACGTTTTCCAAGATTTCGATGAATTTCCGAGACACATAAATCCTGGTGGTTTTTTCAGAGTTACGCGTGTCTTATAATACGAGCGTTAGCGTGAATTAATGGAGCCCTTATCTGCTCTTTATCTAATTTTGTTTTCCTCAGCAGTCGCGGCCTTGAATGCTTCACCTCATTTGGAATTGAGACGATAACATGAAATCAGACGATGACATTAATTCCGTCCAAGAGAATAACACCGTGTAAAAGCAACTGTAGCCCAACTGGTAGAATAAGCTTGAATAAATCTTGAACGCGTCTCAATTCAGGCGTTTATGCTATGGCCGTTATGTAGACTTGTCATAACGTTCGGACCTATTGGAATGCTAGAATGCAGTCAGTGCGGTGGTCGTTACTCTATTTTTTTTTACAAGAAATCTTATGATTCCAATTACTCTTAGTATATGTATATCTTAGGTATACATCGGAGTACAAGTTGTGACGTGATTTTTCGCTGTAGAGCGGGCGGTTGTTGTAGTTTTGATACGGTTAAGGGCAGGAGAGGAACCTCCTGACCGAGTTAAGGATGTGGTGCCCAGCTGTCGCCCGATGTCCTGGGGAAGCGGTCGTGGAGGATCTCCAAGAGTTACATACCGATTTGCTAAGGAATGCTCTCGATTTGTTTTAAAGGGACGACTCGAAGGAGATGGAAGAGTTATCGGCTATTAGGATCTCGACCAATCAGAATGGTTAGTTTTCGGATTTGGCTACTGTCAAAGCAGTCTGTCTCGGCGCACCGACCGAGGTGTCACGAGCTGTCACGCGCTCCCGTGTTATCTGTTGATAGTTTTTCTTGCCGTGTTTCGATACCGTATAGCAAGTGCTCGTTCGTACAGTTTTCGCGTTGGTCTCGCGATATCCATATCTCGTGTTCCGGCGGTGTAGTACCGCGCCCTAGTACAGTGTCCACCCGAGTGTCCTTTGGATCCAGTTCTCGGCCTCCACGGATCAGCTGCACCAGCTCCGGTGAGTTCTGCCAATTTATTAATTGGTGAAGGGATGTCGATTGATAGTTAAGATTCGTCTCTCTCTGTCTCTCGCACTATTTGCCTGACTCTTACTCCCTCCCTCTCTACCTCAACGCCTGGCTTGCGGAAGTGTATGAACGACGGGTGGACGGCCGAAGGTAACACGTAGGTTGGTTCTCGAAGATAGTTCGCTCTCGGAAGTTTCGCTATCGGTGTCGAGTTAAGGAAAAGAAAAATTACGCTACAAAGTATTACGGCATTTTCGAGTTAAGTTGCTTCGTAGAGTTCTTAAGGCAGTCCGATATATATCTTGAGAAGTATGATCACAAGGATCAGGAATAAGAATGTATCCTATTAAAAAATCAATTATAACCACACATTGCCGAGTCAACGCGTTGTTAATATTTTTTTAAGACTTTTTGCTTTTGATGCATCGCCAGGAAAATTATGTCCGTATGAGCGCCCTGGTGGATCGATTGAAATCCAATGTGGCAAAGATAATCGAGGGTGGTGGGCAAAGAGCCAAGGAACGGCACACCAGAAAAGGGAAGCTGCTACCTCGTGAGCGAATAAATTTGCTTCTGGACGAGGGCTCGCCGTTTCTCGAGTTCTCGCAACTCGCTGGTTATCAGATGTACGGAGATGAGGAAGTCCCGGCCGGCGGAATAATTACAGGAATCGGTAGGATAAAGGGGTGAGGCACGATCGAACGCGCTTGCTTAAATTTTATATTACTTGGACCTCTTTTCGGCGACAGACTGTACGATTCTGTTTTTCATTTTTTTTTCCCACTTTCTTTTTCCTTTCTACGTTTCCCCCCTCCTGTTTTCCCTTGGCCACAGGAAGGAGTGCGTAATAGTGGCGAACGACGCCACCGTAAAGGGTGGCAGCTACTACCCCGTCACGGTGAAGAAGCACCTGCGCGCCCAGGAAATCGCACAGGAGAACAGGTTGCCCTGCGTCTATCTGGTCGATAGCGGCGGCGCCAACTTGCCGCGACAGGCCGACGTCTTTCCCGACAAGCATCACTTTGGTCGGATCTTTTACAATCAGGCGAGGATGAGCGCTGCGGGAATTGGCCAGATCGCGGTGGTGATGGGCAGCTGCACTGCCGGTGGGGCCTACGTGCCGGCTATGGCCGACGAGAATATTATTATTGGAGAGCAAGGAACGATCTTCTTGGCTGGACCGCCGCTCGTGAAGGCCTCCACCGGCGAGGATGTTACTGCCGAAGATCTTGGAGGAGCCGCCCTGCATTGCCGGTACGCTCGAGCCAGCGAGAGCGAAGAACGATCTTAAGCCTGTACGTACTGGATTTGCCTTCCGAGTGACGGAGGATTTTCTTTCGCAGCACATCAGGCGTGACGGATCACTACGCGATCGACGACTCGCACGCTCTTCACTTGGCGCGCAGAATCGTAAGTGACCTCAACCACGTGGGACCTTCGCTCGACCTGAGAATCGAGCGAGAGTTCGAGCCGCCGCTGCATCCCGTCGACGAGATCTATGGAATAGTCGGGGACAATCTGAAGCGGCCGTTCGACGCGAAGGAGGTGATCGCACGGATAGTCGACTCTTCCAGGTTTCACGAATTCAAGGCGCAGTACGGGGAGACGCTCGTTACGGGATTCGCCAGGATTCACGGTTTTCCCGTGGGAATAGTCGCCAATAACGGAGTCCTCTTCTCGGAGTGCGCGCTCAAGGGAGCCCACTTTGTAGAACTGTGCGCCAAACGAAAAGTCCCTTTGGTCTTTCTGCAGAATATTACGGGCACGTTCTCTCATCCTCTTACTGCGTCTTCTCGCTGCTCTAAGCTTATCCGAATAATAACGCTGATCTTTCATGGACGCAATAGGATTCATGGTTGGTCGCGAGGCCGAATCCGGGGGTATCGCCAAGAACGGCGCCAAGATGGTGACCGCCGTGGCCTGCGCTCGGGTACCCAAAATTACCGTGATCATCGGAGGATCTTACGGCGCTGGGAATTACGGAATGTGCGGAAGGGCGTACTCGCCCCGCTTCCTTTACTCCTGGCCAAACTCGAGGATATCGGTTATGGGCGGCGAACAGGCGGCGGGCGTCCTGGCGCAGATCACACGCGATCAGCGTCTTCGCGATAAGAAGACCTGGAGCACGGAGGAGGAAAACAATCTGAAGAATCCAATAATCGAGCAATTCGAAAAGGAGGGAAGCCCCTATTACTCCAGTGCGAGGTAATTCTTTGTCATTCTGAATTTCTTTTTTGTTTCTTTTTTTTTTTTCAAAATCCTCCTATACATTATTTTCTTTTAGACTTTGGGATGACGGCGTGATCGATCCTATCGACACTAGAACAGTCCTTGGATTGAGCCTTGCTGCCACCTTGAACGCTCCTATACCTGACACGGTCTTTGGGATATTCCGAATGTGAAGTCGATCGTAATTTACTGGCTCACCAATTTTTGACAATCATTTTACTTCAGACTTTTTTCATAATTTTTTTAGCGCCAATAATTTTTTATTTTTTTGATACACTTTATTAATACACCAATTACACGTGTAAGGACATTTTGAATACAAAGTGCAAATCAGCCTTTGAAGTAGTAAATTTATTATTCTTTTTTTTAACAAATTTTCGCACACATTTCCAGTTATCTTACGCGAATGCGTTAATCGATGTTATTGGGGGTTAAGGGCTAATGGCATTAGGTATCGTACTAAGACTAATGGGAAGTGCCCTATATAAAAGTCCATAATCGTAAGACTACGTCCTCGACACTCTCCGCTCGCAAAGGCCAATTTTCTGGGATCCGGGAATGTCGCGAAGCAAAATTAGGAAAAAAAAAAAGCGGCTAAGAGTTCATGAGAAAATGATGGCGGTCGCTGAGCGGAGAAATCGCCTAACCGGTTGATTACTTGTTGGGTTATCAGGTCGAGCGTTCTTTTAGATTCTTGTTAAGCCAGATGCTTCCTCTCGAGTTTTCGTATCGTTTACTCGCTAGAAAATATTGTACAGTTTAGTATCACATGACTCGTTCAACGTTCTAACTAATTCGTCCTCTTCGTTCGATTCTTCCTTTAGCCGCGAGACACGCGATGCCTCGCGCGAGCAACATACTAAATGCACTGTTACAGCTTCGGGATAAGACGCGGAAGTGCTTATCGCGTGAAAAGTTTTAAAGATGGACGTGGAGGACGAGGAAGAGGATGCTCAGGGGAGCAGCCAGAGTCGTCCCGCTGGTAGCGTTCCTGTCTGTTTCGACTACCTTGTACTCAAAGTGTTCCTTTATTTGCTCGGCGATTACGGGTCTTTCCTGCGTCGCGTTTTCACCCTTGCGAATGAATTCCGAGAGAGCTGCGACAAGTAAACAAGTCATTTGCGATCTTAAGGCGCCTCGGCTGCCTTCGCCGATGTCCGATTACTTACATCGATCCATGTTCACGTCATCCTTGAAGTCCATCTTGATGAACGTCGACATGGTCACCTCAAAGACTTTGTTCTTCTCGTTGGCAGTAAAGGGGACGGCACGCCGCTTGCGACCGAAACCCACCTGCCCATTTCTGCACTCGATCTGTAGGACAAGGGATTCGATAAGTTTCAGCAAAAAAGAAGAACGAAGAAAAGAGTCCAAAGGAAATCGTAGCTTACGCCCTGGCATTTGTCGAGGCAAACGTTGACGATCCCGCGAAACTGGACGTAGGTGCTTTCGGGGAACTTGAACGCGCGAAACTTGGCGGTCAGGAAGTCCCCGTCGACGGTGTTGAAGTTTTCGAAGAGATACGGATCGACGGAGCAACTGAAAGAGAGGAATAAGAATTACGTGGGAATCTAGGGAATCAATTGGAAATTGCGCTGCGCTTTTTTACCCGTTGAAGATTATCGTTTCTTCCTGTGTTTTTGTGTCGGTAACCTGCATATAGGTGACAAGGAGTCCGTAGATCGGTGCCGATACTCTGTCCAGGAAGATCTCCATTTGCAAAGGGGTCCCAGGACTGACGTTCAGCTCACCGGTGACCAGAGTTTCGCCTTGTCTGACGCCGACTCCTAGTGTCGGCACCGGAGCGTTTCCTTGACACTCGTCGAGGATCTCGATCACGCTGAAACATATCGTGGAGTTAATCATCATCAGTCAGCGAACGACGCAGCAGCTACGTTCAATGGACGACAAAGGACGTTCAAAGAAGCTCAAAGAATGCGGAGACAAGAAATATTCAGGTCTTCTGTTGCGCACGCACGCACACCACACGCACAGAGGGAAAGCGTGTTTCGAACTGCAATTCTTAATTAAACACCTCATAGCGGTGTTTATCTCGCGTCGATTTTGCATTAATTTATTTAGTGCGTGGACGATGATTATTCTTTTTTGTCCGATGCGTAACTAGTGACAGAGATAGATAGCTAGATAGATAGAGAGAGAGAGAGAGAGAGAGAGAGAGAGAGAGAGAGAGAGAGAGGCAAATACTTACTCGGGCTCCTGAAACTCTGCCGGAAAGACGCTGCGTCTTACGGCCGTGTGATTCGTCGTCTTTGAGATTCCTGGCTGGACGAGGACTTCCGTGATGACGCACGTCACGGTGAAGGTGTGCTTGCTCGAATCAGCCGGCTCCTCCATTACGATCCGATGGTAAAAGACCTTCTGACCCTACGTGAACCAGACAGCTCGTCAGGAGGTCCGATATCCTTTAGTTTTTGCTAAACGATTAGCTTTTTTAGCTAACGATCTTACCGTCACTTTGTTGAGAACACGCGTAATGCCGCAACGCGGCATATCCTGCTCAAGGAGCGACAGGGCGAAGGTAGCGACTGTGTCGGTGAGTCTTGGCTTGCAGGCTTCATCTGCGAGCATAAGAAATCCGGTTCCTTAAGGACTTAGTCGGATCGTGGGGAAGGATGGGCGAGGAAGACGCCTGGGAGGGCGCAGCTAAAAGGAGCTAATCGCTCCTGGCACGGTAACCTGGTGCACATATACGCGGAGCATGGAAAAAGTAGATCGGGAGGCTACTAACTATCGCACCAGTCTGGAGCAAGAATTGCTCCTTCTTCTGGATTAGGCGTTAGGCGCATCCTTCCTGGGGTATAACTACTGTGCGCTACATCGGCTCTCTTGGTTCCTTCGCTTCCTACCTGGGTAGTCCTTGAGCTGCTGCAGGTATATCCTCGCCTTGGGACTGCTCCTTGCGATCTCAACCTCCATCGTCGATTCGGAGCATCGTACTTTGCTCCCACCTGAAAACCCAAAAAAACCTCCTTCAGTATTTATATCCGGCCCTCCAGACATTCCTTTGCTTCGTTTCTTCCAAAAAGGAAAAAGCAGGAGCCGCGGAAGGTCAGGTTCCGCTGCACTTGGCAATGGCCTAGGATCCGCTGCACTTGGATCACGAAGAAGCCCCGATTTGGATTCCGTCGACCTCGACCAGAGCCGCGAGGACGACAGCGATCTTGTTGGACGGCGCGGTCCACGCAAGATGCGGTCGGGTCGCTTCGGTTCAGGAGAAGGGGACTTTCGGAGGACACGTTAAATTTTCCGGAAATTTTCTGAATTACGCGCACCATGTATAGGCGTCCATTTCCGACTCGACGTCGACACGTGGACTGAATCCATAATGAGTAACGGAGGAGCCGAACGGGACGCCGCTCTTCCTCCGTACGTTTGGTTGTTCCGTTCGATTCCTCTGATCGTGAGTCTGACTGACGCCAGGCGTCGAAAGCGCGGCAGCTTTCAATTGCGAAGCTTCTTTAAGTTCTTTAAACGTTCCCTCGTGCAGAGCTACCCCACTGAACGCGTTCATCTTTTGATCTCTCCATCGCGTCTATGGTCCATGAATGTCAAGCGTCATTCTTTGCATCGTTCTTTGCCAAGCAGAATAGTCGCCGTAGAACCAGTAGAAATAGAGAGAAATAGACTTTTCGTTATCGAATGCTTTCATTGCTTTCACTGCGTCGTCAACATTGCCCCTTTCTTTCCCCCGTGTGCCTTATAAAGTTATAACGAAAAAAAGAAGTCAAAATACAAAGACTCTTTGCGTGACGGAGGCTGTCGTACGACTACCGACTGACAGAGAGAGAGAGAGAGCGGCCTTTGTATGGCTTATCGTTTCGTCTGGTCTACCCAGGATGTTGAAACAGGTGATTAGATGGTTTCACGGAGCCTCCTCCTCTTCCTCTTCTAGCTTTTCCTGAAGATGATTTCCTTTGCTTCCATACACACATATCATCCGTCTAATATTCCGGGTTATTCGAATTGCTCGAGCAAATCCTCCGTAAATCCTTGGAGGCTCAGCTCATTGCGAGTGTCGACAGCTCCTAGTCTCGCGTTAGCGCATCGCGTGTCCCAACATTAGTGAAAGTTGCCAAGTCCGTTAAAGTTCGTCCAACTGGGGCCGCGTAGTGCAGCAACGAGCAATGGCCGACGCTCGTGTCTGCCCAATGTTTATCCATCCTCGAATTCTCTATCTTTGGATACTTTTTATCATTGTCAGCAGCGTATTACGGATGTTGGCTCTAACAGGCTGCTTTAACAGGTTCCCTCCATGCAAGCCACGTGTCGTCAAAAAGAATCATTCAGCGTGGATTCTCTGATGTTGCGATGGCGCAAACCGCACGATTTATGCGTATGTTCCGGGAACGGTGGTACCGTTAGTCTTTGAGCAGACTGGAGGGGGGAGGGGGGTCGGGAGGAATTCTGGCAGATCGCGACGTTTGTCGGATTCCGCAGCAGCTGCTCCACGATTTCCCTGATTCTCGAGGGCTTCGTGGCTCATCGTCTAGCATCTCTTACAGGGGGGAAACGAGTGAGTATTCCGTGACGTGTGGAGGCCGGAGTCGAGGAAACAATTAAGAGGCAGATCAGATAAGAGCGAGAGTATCCTCTGGAAAATATATTCCGTCTGCGGATCGAAACGAAGAGGCAGCAGGAGCCTGCCAGTTGCGCAGCCTTGGACTCGCGATAACGCGCGATAAGAGCGGATCTGCTGAAGAGCCAAGGACATCCGGAGAATCTGCCTTCTGCCGATCTCCATCTCGGTCCTTTGCCTTTCCGGTGAATCACTCTTCTCGCTCTTCTCACGCAGAGCCACGCAGAGGCACGTACATGCACGCTTTGAGCTGCGTCGCTTCTCTTCTGGTCCCTACGCACGCGAGTGGTTCGACCGGTGTCGGCCATATTTGGCCGGGCAGCTCACACGGATTTTGCAAGACCACCTTCGTGCTGCGTCACTAGAAGAGGTCACGGACTCGAAAGGAGTCGCCAGGGAAACAATGAAAGTCCGAACCGTTCAACGAAAGACACAAGATCATCCGGAGCTATTGTTGGTAGGATCGGTTGGGACTGCGAGAAAATCCATTTGGAGATGGGAGGCTGCACCAGCCGAAGATCGTTTCGCGTAAGAGGACTAGAGGATAAGGCGTGAGCGACCCTAGAGAGACGAGGAGGAGGAGGAGGAGGAGGAGGGGGATTCTGGTCTCGTCTCCTTTTATTATCTCTCGCGCAGTCCAATCTTCGCGCGGATTGGCAACCGGTTTCATGCACCCCAATGGCATCGGCGCTTCCAAAGACCGACTCTTATTTCCACTACTTGTCGAGTTATCGCGTCTCGTTCCGACGCGTAAAATCATCGAGGAGGTACAGCGCGATTTCCCTTTCATTTAGAGGAATTCCTGGAGTTTTCTTTGCGGACGTAAAACGACCGTCCGAGCGACCGAACTCCTCCTCCTAAGCTTCTTTCAGTATTCTTCGTGCTTTCGAGACTTCGGAAACAGGAGGTGCATACGTATAAGGTGATTCATGGAACCGAACGGAGCCATCCAGGGCCGAACCTGTGGTGGAATGTCTCTGCCGAACGTCCCTCCCTGCCCCGTTCGCATAAGGGAAGACAGCGCGAAGGGCGCGTTGCAACGCGGCTGAACGGGCTTGCACGTTTCTCCAGGTTCGCGTGTCTCGTTGGGATTAATGGCTCGTGACGCTGGCACCGGAACCTGCCGCGAATTCGAAATCAGCCTTCGGCGAGAGGCAATAGGAGAATATCTTGAGCCGCAGCTACGTACGCCTGTGTCTGCTTATTGTAGAATAGTCACTGTCCTCCTGGAAGGATACGTTGGCTTACCATTATCGTTTACGTTCGCGGCTGCTAAACCAATGACGCATATCCATATTGGGAATCGGGAGAAATCGCTACGGGCACTCATGTTCGCGCACCTCACGAATCGCTGCGGAGTCCAAATAAATATAATTCTAGGGGAAACTACGGTTTTCTCTATTTTAGAGTCTCATCGATCCACAGAATGACTTTCCACGTGCCAGCACTGACACCACAGACCGGGAGAGAACTCCTCTCGAACTCCAACCGATAGCTCGACTGGTGGGACTGGTGGGACTGGTGGACTGGTGGACGGGCGCCCGGGTGCACTGACGCAGGGACGCACGATAGATCGAGGACGAGAGTCGGTGAGAAGAAGAGGGGACGGGAGAGCGGGAGAGAGGGACAGAAATATATATATATATAGAGAGAGAGAGAGAGAGAGGGGGGAGGGAGGAGAGAGATAGAGAGACAGAAAGAAAGGTAGAAAAAAGGAGACACTGGTTACAACGAGGAGAGATGGTTTCCGAGCGAGGACGCGAGAGAGACTGACTCGCGTGAAGAGTGACTGGGACTGAGGGGCCCAAGGAGGCTCAAGGCGGCCCAAGGCAGCACGAGGCAGCACGAGGCAGCGCACTTCGAATGTTCTACGGAGCCTCCACTCCTCACAAAAGCTGCACAGATGGGAAAGTGTGAGAGCGCCAGTCGACGCCGTTCATCGCCGCCATTCCCTCCTCTTGCGCCTCCTCCTCGTCTCCTCGTGACTAACAGGTAACCTGGCGTGGGCGCATCTTCCTCGTAGTTGGCGAGTGGGCGAGCGAGGGGGCGGGCGACGACAAAGACAAACAACTATTTTTTAACAAAGGAGGTCCGATCCTGCGCGATTTCTTTCGCAGGACTTTTTCATGCGCAGCTCCAATTCCCCCCCTCCCACTCTTCTCCGCGCCCACGATCAGCCCCAGCTCTGAGCACAATTATGGTAATCCTTGGAAGAAAGCCGTGATTCGCTCGTTGCATGAAACTAATGGATTAGCTCTGCACCGTATAGCCCAACTACTCAATCCGTATCGATGCTGGGAAATCTTTAAAAGTTGTGCCTCTTCGATCTCTGATTGTGAGCAGCGCTCGGTTCAAGGGCAGATAGCTGCGCGACAGTGGCTGCTGTGCTCCTTGGATGCTAATCTCATACATCTACCTTTGGCTCCCCTCTGTCGAGGAAACCAGCAGTTTCATGATTCTAGACTCGTTAGAGTCCCTATTCAGAGATTATAATTAAAAAGCGTACAATCGTGAAATAATCTCTGCGGCTAATCGGCGACTTCCCTGAGAAGATGCCTTTGAGAAAGTCTTTTGTTACGGTGCCTGGAAAATGCGCTCGACGTGGAGAAAGGAATCGACGTGGCTCGCGCACGAGCGCTAATCATTTTTCGAAGAGCAACTCGAAATCAACGAGCGGCTATTATTTTCTTTATTCTTCGCCTGCCATTCGGTGTATATTTATTGACTCAGGTACGTAACGGCCATCGCTTTAAAGTCATGCAATCGCGATTAGTGTATTTTTCATAAATTGGATTCACAAATAAATACGTGTGCGTGTGCGCGCGCATGCTTTCAGAATCGCGCGGCGTAGAGAACGACGGCGGGAAGGAGAATCGCAAAGACTCCGGACTTTAATTCGCTTGCCAAATTGAAGGAAGACTTGTCGAGCATTTGGCACTGGGAACTCCTGAAGTGCTTGACGTTACCCTCGGAGTCCCTGGCAAGAACGCAAAGCTCGTACTTTGCAGCGGACCCAGGGAGATTGGGAATCTTAAGTGATCTCTCGCTGTAAATCACATCCTTTTCAAGGACGGACTTGATACCGCCAGGTTCTCTCACGACTATGTAAAAGTCCCCGATGTCCTCCCTCGACGTAACGTACCACGTGACCGTCCAGGAATCGTCCTCGTCGTCGCTGCAAAGCAAACGTCATTCGTTAAATTCCCAGGAAGCGTACAGTCTGCAGCCAAACGATCCGCCACTCACTATTCGATGTTGCGGTACTTGACGTCCGGCGTAATTTCGAACTTCGGATCGTCAGTGACGTCATCGAGGACGCAACTCATCAGGTCCTCGCTGACCTCCGCTATCGGTTTTCCGGCCAGGTAACTCGGACTGGCGCACTTTAAATTGGACCACTCGGTTGGGACTTGGATCAAAGTGCTGAGCCACCTTCGTAGCGGTCTTACCGAGCAATCGCAGTTGAGCGGGTTGCCTGCGGGATGAAAATGATCTGTCAGTATTTATCGTCAAACGATCGATCGATCTATCGATCGGTATAATCTAAGCGGATCTTTACGGACCAGCGTAACGGAGCATCGTGCCGTTTTCGATGACGCTCATTATATTAGCGTCGAAACTTTCAAGCGTATTGTTCTCCACGTCGATGATCCTCAGATTTGGCATTGGCACGATCCTGCTCAAGGGAAGCTGAGTCAGTCGATTGTGAGAGAGGTAGAGATCCGTGATGTTGGCCGGCGGCACAAAGACGTTCTCCTCGGATAGATCGCTCAGGTCGTTGTAAGAGAGATCCAGGGTTTCCAGGGACGTCAGATTACCGATGACATCTGTAAGATAGATTTTTTTTTCATTTTCGATAAACATCAACAAATCGCAACCGTCCAGATGGATCTTTGACTCGTCGCGTGTCTTTCGGGCTCACACTTTCTTATCTCGTTGATACTGTTGTGACTGAGATTCAAGCTGACGAGCCTCTTCGTTCCCACGGTAATGTCGTAGGTGAGAACTGGCATGGTGTTATAGGAGAGGTCGACTTCCCTGAGTCTGTACGGGATCCATGGATCGTTAGGAAAGGTTTTCCGATCGATGAACGATATCTTGTTGTGGCTGAGGTTGACCCTCGCGAGCGAGAGGCAGTCGTCTAGCAGCCCGTGGGTCTTGTTCTCGAGCCTCTCCAGGGAATTGTGAGAGAGATCGAGAGTCCTCAGGGAGACGAGGCCCTGGAAGGCGCCATTCGGAATGTGGCTGATCTCGTTGCCTGTCAGGTTCAAGGTCAGCAGCTGCAGAAGACCCTCGAACGCGCGCACGTTCACCTCTCGAATGCGATTGTTCGCCAGATTCAACTCGAAGACGATGGGAAGACCCCCGAACGCGGCTTTCTCCAGCACGGTCAACCGATTGTCCTCCAGGCTGAGATACTGGAGGCTGTTCAGGGTGCTCAGGGCGGCCCACGGTGGCTTCGTGATGTTGTTGCTCCTCAAGTCGAGGCTCCTCAGGGTCAGGAGATTGGCAAAGCTACCGTGCTTCAGGCTGTCGGCCAGTCTGTTCCTCGAGAGGTCCAGCCCGAGAAGCGCGTTCATCGACGGCCAGACGTCCGACGTCGGAATCTCCTCGAGGGCATTGTCCGAGAGATCGAGGTATCCCAGGGAGATCGGGATCTGGAATATCTTGGTCAAGTAGTTTCCCTTAAGGGAGAGGGTCCTGCAGCTGGCTAGACGCGTCAGGCTGCCGCGCGACACGTCGCTCAGCCGATTGTGGCTCGTGTCGAGGTCAAGGAGCGTCGGTAGCGGTCCAAAGGTCGAGGGCTTTATCTTGTCGAGAGAATTCCGCGAGAGATTCAGGTAGCGGAGGCTGAAGAGGCTCTGGAAGACCGCGTTGTAAATCTCCGATATATTGTTGTAGGAGAGGTCGACCGTGTGAAGCTCGTACAGCTTCGGAAAGGTGTGACGTGGCACCGTGTGGAGATTGTTGTGCGAGACGTTCAGGACCTTCAGGCCGGTCATGTTCTGCAGCGGTACCTGAGATAAATTGAAATTTTATATAAATTAATACAAGGATCTTATCTGGCAGCTCGATCGATCGACCGCCGATCGGACCGACCTGATTCAGGGCGGTGAGCATGTTGTAGCTCAGCTGCAATTCCGTGGCGTAAGTAGCGCTGTCGAAGGCCAGCCTCGATACGTTGTCCAATTTGTTGTGGCTCAGATCGAGAATCGTGATATTGGCGCAATTCTCAAAAGCTCCGGGCTCTATCTTAGAAATTTCGTTGTGCGAGAGATTGACCTTCGCCAGAAAGAGGTCCTTGAAGGCCAGCTTCTCAACGGCAGTTACTTCGTTTTCGGATACGTCTAAAAGCTGAAGAGAACGATTATCTCTCTGTCGTCTTCCGAAGGAAAACTTTATCATTGAGCATCACGTTAGTACTTGGATCGCTCGTACCTCGGCGTACTGCAGCTGATTGAACATCTGATAGTCGATCCGTTTAATAAAGTTACGTGCCAAATCGATTGTGCCGATTTTCGTTATCGAGCCGAACGTTCCTCTGCCCACTTCGCTTATCTCATTGTCGCTGAGGAAGAGCCTCCTCAGGAAGCGCATCCCTCGAAAGGTATTCGAGTCCAGTCGTCGTATCTTATTGTGACTCAGGTTCAGGACCTTCAGTATGGAGTTTCTGGCAAAGGTGCCCCTGCAGGATGCGCAAGGCACGTGGTATCACGTAGGCTGTACGCTGGAGGTCAATCTAACCGAGTGACCTACCTTTTCAATTCGGCGATAGCGTTGTGCGACAAATTGCACCAGCCCAGTTTCGTGAGATCGGCCAGGTGAGAGGGATCGATCTTATCGATCAGGTTGTGAGATAGATCGAGGCTCTCGGTATCACGGAGACCTTTGAACTGATTCCTCTTGAGCTCCTTGATTCGGTTCCCATGAAGACTGAGGATCTTGAGCTTCCTCAGGGGCGTGAGCGCTTCCACCGGAAGCGAGGATATCGATCCTGTCGGAAGTGCGTAAACGTGGCTCGTAGCGCTTTCGCCTTTAAACTTTGATTAGCATTGTCGACTTCACCTTACCGTTGCTGATTTCGAGCCTCTCGAGCCTCGCAGCGGCCATGCTCTCGGCAAAGCTGTTTCCCGGCAGTTCGGCTATGCGGTGCCCGCTGATTTCGAGGACCGTGAGATTTCCCAGTATCCGAAGAGCCTCCCTGGGGAACCTCTCCAGCTCGCTTCGCAGCAAGTGAAACTCCTGAAGTGTTCGATTCAGGCCCAAGAAGCTGTGCTCCTCGATCAGTCTTATTGGAGTATCGATGATCTTGAGGACGCGAACCTCCAAGGGGTAGAGTGCAGGCCCGTAGAATCGAGCTGGTACAATTCATTATTTACATGCGACGCGTGCCGATTGGTCATGCCCGATCAGGATTATGAACTATGACATACTGACCTATGTTGCACTTGTACAATATGAGCTCCTCGATCGGCGAACCATGGTGGCCCAGATTGATCAAGCCCAGACTCAAGCTAGCCAGATTCGCATTTTCGCAATGGACGTAGAGGCCTACGTCGTCCGACCTAAGGCACTTGCAGGGGTAGATGTATTTGGATTCCTTGGGGCAGCTGTACTTTGGTCCAGGTGGAATGTAACCAGCCGTGGTCGCCCCGATCAAGCCCAGCAGCAGCAGCAGCGTCAAGGCGGGCAGCATCGCTGCGGCAGAATCTTCAAGAAGATGATCTCTTTGACTGTCGACTTGAGAACGGCTTACTGAGATAATGAATCGAGAGGTCTGTCACCCGAGAATCAGAGTCGCGAGAGGCTCTTGCCTTTTTCATAAAAGCGAAGCCCACGCGAATGTGATTCACGCGGTTGCGAGACGAAGAGCAATCGAAGAGAATTGACGGAATATCGCATAGGTGGTACGACTGTGTGGGAACGAGTGAGTACATCGTCGTCGCTGATACTTCATCAGGAAGAATAAAAAGAAATAAAATATTCATAAGACGTCCCTTGCAGTTCTGCGCAGATCTACATGTCGACGATCGGACATTTCGTCAGCCGATCCGAGCAGCCCAGGGTAGCCCCCGCAGCTTCGGAGACGACGTTTGCTGATAAGGAAGGAGACGGGAAGCCTGCGGCATCTTTGAAATTGTCACTTTTCAAAATTGACTGTCGCGTTAAAAATCCGTTATTTGACTATCACGACTGAGGTCGATGATCGAACACGAGTGGGATGTCTAATCGATCCTGCAATCTCGTACGCCTTTATGTATTTTTAATGATTGGCGACTCGATTGGTCACCGAGGCCTCTTTCGATTGCGTGGGATTTACCTGGATCGCTGAACATTCATTAAAGTCTTATCGATCGTGTGAAACGTTGATTGACTTAATCGATTGACAGGTACGAGTCACGTGAGCAGCGCCTGGTGCAGGATAAGACCTTCCCAAGGAATAGGAAGTAGCAGAAGGGACGTGTAAACGAAAGAAGGAAAGAAATGGAGAAACAGATTAAGGAAGGAAGGAAGGAAGGAAGGAGGGCAGATACTCGCGTGTACTACCTGATTGCTGCAATCTAGAAACGGGCTGATTTTAAACTCCTCGAAACTGAAAGAATGCTGCCCAGGAAAAGTCCAGACACAGTTGCGCATTTAATCTGCAAAGTAGATCCAGCTGGCTACGGGATGCCTTTCTTTTCGCGCTCGATCGACTAAAGAAGAAACGTACCGACGTTCGGGAGAAGAACACTAGCAGCGAAGGCTTGGAAATTATTTTACCGTATTAATCGGCTCCTCCTGCGTCTCCTCCGCGTCTCCTCCGGAGCAGGTCTAACGTATCTTTCGTTTTCTGTGTCAGGTCACTGGGCCTCTCGACGCTGTCGGCACTTGGCTTCGAAATTCAGTTTTCTTCGCGCAATAACAAATACTCTTTTCGCTTCACGGCACTTATATCCGGATCCCATTGCAGGGAAGAAGGGAAAGACGGTAAAGAATGACTGACGCTGGGAACTGTCACATTTTAAAATGCTTTTGACTCTAGACTCTTGCTTCTCTAATGGACCATCGGCTGACCGTAACGAGGCATTCGATTCTATCGGATCCTTCGAACAACAACAAAAAAGTCAAAAATCCCTGAACTGCCGCAGAGGGATGATCCTCGGGTTGGTGACGTACCCGTTTTTTATGTCGCGGAAAGACACTTGCACGTTGTCCCGCGATTCTCCCTCAAGGCATTCTACACTGGTTCCTGGTGTGACGTTTCTACAGAAACTGATCCGAAAGTTCGAGGCGAAGCCAAAGCAAAGAGAAAGGCAGTGAGTCGGCAGGGAGCGAACCAGAGTGAACCTTCACTGCGAACCGAGGCTCCTTCTCATTGGTAGCTCACGATGCACGCTCCTCTCCTTCCCTCGTCCTTCGGCATTTGCTCTTTCCGCACGAGTTCTCTTGATTCTTCAAGATATCCTAGGCGCAGCTCATTTCAAACTGTAACACGCGGTAATACTGAATAAGTCTAACTATGCTGACTATAAAGAGAGAAAGTGTCATATGGCTACGCACAAACTTTCTGTTTTTTCTTTTTCGTCACTCGCTATTTGTCTTACTAAATATAGTCGAATTTTTATTTTATTTCACGTATTTTTAAATCGATCGTTGATCAGTCGTTCAGCCTTCGCGGAACACGGAGCCACTATTGCTCTTCTGATTTTAAAAGTCCCGTAAAACGTTTTCGAGCTCCTTGGAAAAATTGAAGTAACGCTCCTCGTTAAATTATCAAGACATTTTGCGCGATTCAACAGTTGGAGATATTAATAGAACAAGTGACGAAAATCGACGTCCCTACCAGGTACAGGTGTACCGCTCGTTCCCGTTAAGAGCGCGTAGTTGAAAAATTTGCCGCTTAAGGGGGCAGCACCTTCCAAGCACTTCATGCAGAGATGAGTAGGGAAATGCACGACGCTATGGTTTTAGACGATACCAAAAGCATGGCGCTAAATCGGAGCGGAGAATCCGGGAGGTATGATTTCGTGATCATCCCCTCCGTTGATAATGCATATCCCGTCGTAGCCGAGCTGAACGTGATCTAGGACGTGTAGCC
>JARQTH010000100.1:0-41602 GCA_030142595.1 Trachelus iudaicus | reverse complement strand
CTGCGTTCTATCGTTTGCGACTTCACAGTTTTTCTTTAGATTTAAGATAAGTGCGTAGCAAGTACAGCGGGAAAACGGCGTTTTTTTTTAAATTTTAAACAAAGTATCGCTGCCACACCTTTCCATTTAGTCCCATTCGAAAGAGTATAGTCTCTAGTTATAGTCAAAATGCCTATTGATGAAACATTTTCCAAAAATTGAGGTGCTACACGATAATGAACTTGGCACCGCAATTTCTTAAATATGTTTCAACAATAGGCTTTTCCCATAGTTCTGGAGGAAGTGGAACTATAGAAATAGTTCTTGATAGATTTTAACAATAGTTCAATTGCGCAATATCGGTAAAATATCTATTCAATATACTTGTGGCATCGTACTCTTCGGTGCAGGTAGGCCTGAGTCGCTGGCTTTTGTCATATTAACCTTACCGAGCTTACACTGTGCGCTCGAACTTAGGTTTGCAAAGTAAAAAAATATTTAGGCTATAGTCTATGAACTGCCTCGTTGTAAGTGCTGTTATGGGGTCCAGCGGTAAGTAGCGGAGAGCCTCTGCTCGCCAAGCTACACTTCGTAAACGCGGTCAGTTGGGCAACGGCGGGATCCGGATTATCGACATATGATCACAAAATCCTAATCCGGGACTTGCCGCTACGATTTAGCATCATGTTTTTGATATCGCCTAAAACCATAGCATTGTGCATCTCCCTACTCATCTCTGCTGCATGTCGCAGCATCTCTTCTCCCTTTCGCGCCCTTCCATTTTCATGTTAGGGAATTTGTGAAGTACCTCGGAGATGGCACCACCGTCCACTAGGCTCGTATTGGCGGTAGTCGTATCGAGGAACTGAATAGCCGACCGAGTCGTTATCCGTGACAACTGATACTGTTGAGCCAGAGAATTTATACTGTAACGGTAAATTGAAAAGATTTTAGCCGTTTACGCTATTTTAAATTCTTCCTTTTATTCTCCACGAAGTCATCTGTAAGTGACACGCAGGTGGCACGATCATTTTAAATTGGACAACACTTTCTGAGGCCAGTCAACCTAGAGTAGTCTAAGAGTTTCAATCAATTGCTTTTTCATCTCGTAGACAATCGTTAGAGCTTCACAGAACTCTGCAATTTATTTTACGATTTCTCCAGCTTATTTCGCGTAATCCTTGAAAAACTATTATGCAGGAAAAACACTAAAAAATGCGTATCTCTTTATGTTAAAACTTGACATACGTTTTTTAGAAACGAAAGAATTATTTCACGTTAAACACGACTACCACGGTTTTTTAATGAATACAGTTGGACTTCTTTTTTTCAATTCTTCCCAACAATATGAAGTATGATGAGCACTCTCTGGTTTGGCTGGATGATGATACCTTACGTAGCAACACAGTTCTTAAGCGATGATTCTCTGGACTGCGGCACCCAGTGGTAGGTACTTATGACACCGCTTGTTAATCGACTACGTAAACCGAATATTTGCGAGAATCGGGTGAAGAAGAGAACGGTTTTAACTGGAGTGGATAGCGAGGGGTCGCTGGCGACTGGCGACGAGTAAATCTGCACTCGAATAATGATAAGGAGAGGAACAGGATTAGGCGGGGTGGGGGGGGGGGGGCAAGGAAACAAAAGAAAGAGAGACTGCAGGGAAGAGAGGGGAACGATAACGAGGAGGACAAAAGTGGGAACAGCGCGTGCGGAAACGCGCTCTAAATTCATTATGCAAAAAAATGCACGCCCGTTAGGCGAATAAATATGTATTTTTACCCCTCGTCTCGCGATCTCATGAATTATTTATTTCCTCGGAAACCTGTGCATTTTCTCCCTTTAACGGTTATTTTAATTAATGTCGATCGCAATTTAGATCCGTCCTGCAATGCCGGCTTGTTCATCTGACATCGAGCAGCCGCTTGTTACATGAGTTGTTATCCTGTTGTTGGAACGTCCCGGCGCCCACCGCCGCCTCCCCTGTGGCCCCTATCACCGGCGGCTTAATTAAATAGAGCTTTTAATTTAATAGAAGTTCAGAGACGAGGTCGAGTCGTGGTTGAGCTTCCGGCTTGAAATGCTTGGAGGTCGTGGTCGTGTCTCCTGGGTATCGTCCTGTGCCCGCAGTCCGGGGCCGTCGGAGTTGCACCTTCCATTTGTGGCTACTCGAACGTTCCTCGGCTTGTCACGTAATTGGACTTTTTAATGTCTTTCACGTGACCCAGGAACGTCCTAGCGATTTGATGCCTGCCAGGGCCAAGATCAGCCGGTGAACGGGCAATTCGTCTCGCACGAAGCACACGAGCCGCACGAGCCGCACGTGGCGGCAGCACGTCGTACCTCGAGGTTCGTGCAGTTCTCTCGGCGAATGCAATTCGAGTTGTTTGACAATGGAGTTTGAGTTCTCTCCGGAGAAGGAAGGAAGAAGTGTCGCCGAGGTGGAGGCGGAGGCTGCGGTAAAGGCGGAGAGTAGCGCAGCGCGGCTTCAAGATTTATTAGGGGACGCGCGGAGTTTCTATGCGATCGTAATGAAAGACGATCGATCGCGCAGTGGGATGAGTTTCGAGTGTCTAGAGCTTTGTGGAAAGGGGGCCGTGAACTGGGCCGTGAACTGGGCCGTGAACCGAGCCGGGCGGGGTCGGGGGACGGGCTGCGCCGAGCCGAGTTAGAATGAATCCTGGCACTCGGGATTACACATCCACTGAAATTTTCAAAGGGAAACGAGGTGGTGCGCAGGTATCGTTGGCGGTTTCGCTGGTGCCTACGAGCACAGCCTGGCATTTCTATTTAATTAGAATCGATCCAAGTGAGAATTGCTTTGGTTATAGGCATGGGTTTTATCGGCGGTCAGCTTTGGCGGTTCGGAGACGCAACCGCATCGCTAAACCGCCACTCAAATTTACGAAACTTTTATTTTCATCCAGCTCGAACGCTCTTTTGCTACCCCTTCCCCATTCCCTCCACCCAGCTCTCCAGCTCTCCTCTTCGCAAGCTCCTACTTGCCAGCCCTCTTCTTCTTCTTCTTCTTCGGTACAACAGCCCTCAAGCGTTTGATCTTGACATTCGAGCGGCTTCCGTTGCTCCGTCGTCGTTCTGCAGGATTTATTACCGACTCCCCGATTTCCTGATTCTTTATGACTACACGGATAAAGAGCATAGCTGTATCGGCATATCGATTCCAACGTTCGTCCCGCAAAATCGATTCGGTGCAGCTCGGCTCTGCCGATCACGATCCTCTCGAGGAGCTCTTGCAATTCGGGCATCCTGAAGAAGGAGAAGAAATGCAGCCGATCCGACATGCACGTGGAACAGTGCGTCGGAGGACGTGTGGCAATAGGAGGTAGAGAACAGGGGGGTCGGATTGTGGTGAGGGGGGTGGGGGTGGGAGGGCAGGAAATGGGAAAGATTGCCCATAATCCTAAGACCGCCTGAAAGGCCAAATGAGAAATACTTTTCGATCGAACGGCTCTCGCAGACGCGCGAAAGCTTAAAGACTTCATATAATGTTGAAGGCGGGTTGGCTTAGGCTGGGCTCAATATTTCGGCTGGTTATTACGGCTTCGTGCACCGACACTCGAATATACTATGTGCCCCCACCCCCCCCCCCCCGTCCCTTCCCACTCGTGTTTGGCGCTTCGTACCGGAACTCACGGATCGACAGGCGCGACGCGTCGCTCGAGCGCATCGACGGCTCCGATCGCGGGAAATCGGCGACACGCGACGTCCTAGAGCGACGCGACCGCCGAGGAGTCGCGTGTTCGGCGATTCCTCGAATGGGCCAATTGGGGTCGGCTGGTTGAAACTTCGGCTGTAACGAGGAGACAATAAATAACAGTGGAAAGTGGCAAAGTAATTTCAGGCTCGGGGGGGCCGCCGCGGGAGAAGCACATTAAGGCCATTATTACAATCTCTTAATTTGCGAAAAACATTGTTTTATAAGAGGAAGCCGGCCGCGTTGCGCCTGTTGGGATATTATTCATCTGGACCGGTTCTTGGCCCGTTTCTTCCTCCACTCTTTCTCTTCCTTCTTCTCGTTCTCTCTCTCTCTCTCTCTCTCTCTCTCTCTCTCTCTCTCTCTCTCTCTCGCTCTGGCTGAGCTATTCTGCCTTAGTTCGGCTCCCCTCCAGAAGCTACTCGCGGCCCGCTCAACTGTTAATTATGATTAATCATGTCTCGGAAATTAAAGCAATTAATCTTCTGTTGTTAGCGACTATGCTCCGGGATGCCCGTGTTTTTCTCAACAGCCAGGAAACTCGGGGAGTTTTCTCAATTAAGTGGCTCGCCGAGCCTACGATATAGGTTCGTACGATATTCGACGACGCCCGAGGAGAATTCGCCTTATGTTTCGACTTACCGAGCTCGTCCAGACTTCTGCCGGCTGGCAGCTACCAGTTGGGAACCTTCAATCCGTAAACGTCGTAAACATCCCGCTTCGTTGCGCCGACACGTCGGGACGTCGAGACGTCGAGACGCTTGGGCTATAGATTCTTACTCGACCTAAGCCATCGCTTCCTCCGTGATATCGCAATCTCGACTTGCGGTCTTGCCTGCTCGAACGGAGGCTGCCTGGAGGGCGAATGGACCGACGGAGGCGCGAGGAGGAGGACACCCGCGTTGAAGAAGAATTAAAAAGTAAGAATTGTCGGGCAAATAAATAATCGAAGGGGTGATCGGTGGCAGGGGGTGGTGCTGGAGGGGGAAGATCCTGAGCTCGGTTGCTGTCGCTTCCAGAGAAACGTACAGGAAGCATGAATTCTCATTGCTACCCTCGCGCCTACGCACAATATATAATCTCGAAATGGAGCCATCGAGTTTCACTCGGATCCCCGATAAAGCGGTTCCCGGTTCGATTCTCGAAAACAGTGAGAGTTCTCTCTAAGAGTCAGGGGATTCGGCTTTGGCTTGCCAGGCGGGTCACGTGCAAATCACTAAGCAGTAAAGCCGCGGCGGACTCGGCCCTGCACGTACACACACGCGGGCACGTGCCACTGGGAACGCCTACGTCACACTCGCGTCTCTTCCTGGTTCTCCATTCTTTGCTCTCTCTCTCTCTCTCTCTCTCTCTCTCTCTCTCGCTCTCTCTCTCTCTTTCTCGAATGGCGAGCAGCAAGTGCCAAGTACCAATGAGGAAAGACTGACGAAAAAGCGAAATTCTGGAAAACGTCGACGAGTGCCTGGCCATTCCTGTGGCTGAAGAAGGACGAAGGCATCTATGGAAAGAAAGGAAAGAAAAAGAAAGTAAATTCCTTATCCGAGTGTGTGAGCGCGTGTGTTTTCCCGCAGCAGGGTGGTTGCGAGAGGAAGGTGGGCAGGGGTGCGGGTCGAAGGGTGTTGTTAATTCAGTAGAAAAGGTTTTATAGTGGTCAGCAGGCTCCGCTCGTATACACGCTGTCCCAAGGAGATTACACGGAGAAATTGCGTTTCTCATTTTCCTCTGGACTCTCTCCGCCCTCCGCTCGCGCCCCCCTTCGTCCAGCCAAACGAGAAGCAGCTCGTTCACTCTGCTCTTCGGAAGCTGCAAGGCCTCTCGAAAGTCTCCTCTTCCTTCTTCTCTGCCCTCCTGCATCCTTCCTTCTGCCTCCTTCGTTCCTTCGTTCTTCTCGTTTCTACCTGAAGACTACGGTGGAGCTGAGCTCTGGCACAGCATCCACTGGACCGAGATAAAACTGGATAACGGGTTAATCTGGTGAACGCGTAGACTACACGGCTGCTCCTCCTCCCTGTGCACACCTTGGCCAGCCTATTAGGACAGACCTGAGGGAAAGTGGGAAAGTGGAAAAGTGGAAAAGTGGAAAAGTGGAAAAGTGGGATGGCGTCGCTCTAGGTATAGTCTATGGCGTGCGCCGTGCGTCACATAAAATATATCCAAGCGCCGTAGTAGCAACGTGCAGGGCCGAATTTGATCGGGGCTATAACTCTCGCTATCAAATATTCATTCGAGATTGACTAATAGACGTAGTATCGGGTTGCGGCCGATCTTAGCCATATATAAAATACACGAGCCTCTAACCTCCATCAGGGTTCTACGTTGCGCCTTGCCATCTCTTACGAGGCACTCCTACTTCGGAGCCGAATCCACCCGTGGCAATTTCACCACCACCACCACCACCACCACCACCACCACCACCACCACCATCATTACAGACACATCGACACGCGGTACCAGTACCAGCATCGGCGCTACGGCGACAACGAGGACGAGTAACGCGACTAAGGGTGAGAGGGTGTGCACCCCTTGGACGGCTCCGGTGGCCCCGACGGTTCTGTATTCGATACGCGTTATCCGGATTAACAACGGTCCGGATCGCCTGGATCGCCTGGATCGCCTGGATCCAGTGGATCGACTGGATCGACTGGTTACATTTTTATCAATCACGAATTTTCCGATAATCGCTCCTCTCGCGGCAGCCCCTCCTCCCCATCGCCCATCCTCGTAGTATCCGCCATCAGCAACCCCTATTCAACACCGACACCCCTTCCATTATCGAGCAATATTTTTTATCTGTCGGACATTTTTCCCTGGACCTGGCCACTGTTTTTTTCACCAGTCAATTGTTATCAATTTCTCCCGTCCCTCGTTTGCGCAATTCCGAGATCCCAGAGACCGGGACGCTCATTCTTGGAGCACCCTATCGGCACGACTGCCGCCTGCTCATCGTCCTTTGACCATCCCTTCTCTCCGCTAACGATTTATCCGAGCAGAATTACAGCGATCGATCGTTTTACCTCTTTAGCAGAAAATGGCCTACCAACCGCCTATTCACCTTATCAGCCACCCAGCCGTCCCGCCGTTTGGATCGCGCTAATGCGCCGTCCCGGCGCTCCTGCTGTCTCCTGTGCTCAGCTCCGCTTCTTAATTTGCGATCTCGGCAAAGTGCTGCGAATTCGAGCTGGCCGGCTTATCGGACGGACGTGCGAGTTTTCTTTTAATTTAAATCGGCAAATTATCGAATCGATTCTCCGCGCTATCGTCGGTGACAACGCTAAATTTATCACTTCACGGGCTATAGTTCGCTGATATTTTTCACCTTTATTTCCTTTTTCACAGGATTCTTTTTTTCGACGTGCATTTCGTGCACCATTTACAGGAGCGACGCTGCTCTATCCGGCACGCTGAAATTGTCGACATTGATCGACCGTTTCGCAGTGTCCCACGAGTCTGTTAAAATCTAGTTAAATACACGTCGCATCCCGCTACGCGGTTACATTCGAGGATTCAAGTTACACGTGGCACCAAATTGAAACATGACTTTTTTTTCACCCGCACTTCCACACCGAGCCAAGAGCCCGCAGGTAGCGACGAAGACGGGGGCACCCGGGTGCACCAGCTAGGAAATCGAAGAAGCCTCCGAGAGACTCGCTTCGAGGAATATTATTTATCCGTCGGCAAGTCGGCAAAGGGACTGTCCACGTCCTGTTGTGGATATATGTAGCAGCTGACGCCATCAACTCGAGGGCGCGCGCAATTCGGAATGGCACTTGAATACAGAGGCTCCGCACTTCAATCCATCTGTCTCCTCTGGTTAAGAATTGTACGTACTCGCTCGACAATCGAAGAAAATCTCGACTAAAATGTTAGGAAGCAGCATCAAATGCAGGAAGTCGATCTTTCTACGCGAAACATTTTCCATTTGAAAATCGAAGAGACTCCGGGACGAGGATTGAAGCTCAGGATCGCGATGGCTCCAGTGATGAAGAGGAGTCGGGCTGAGCAGAGACGCCTAATGGCCAGAACTACTCGGATGAAGGGTCAGGGGGCCAGAGGGTAAGGAGCGACAGGCTACAGGGAACTGAATTGGGAGGGATGTAAAAGTTGCTCGAAATGAAAGGAGGTCTGAGGTCTGCACGGCTTCCCGGAATGGTGAAGACTATAAAAATCGGCCTCAAATATAGAAAGTTTATGTGTAGTTGGGTTTGGCGTCGCGGAGGGTCGAGGGAGCAGCGGCGGGGCGGCGGCGGCGGCGGCGGCGGCGGCGGCGGCGATTTCCTCGCGCCTTTTGACCCCCCACAAAGGGGTTGGCAGTAAGTTTGATTTAGGCGCGTTACGCTCGTAAAAACGGTATGTAGCGCTTCGCATAAACTCGGTTTTACTACTTGGGAAGTATGGTCCGAATCCAAGGAACGAAAGATTTTCCATCGTGTCGCCCTTCCTCTCCCCGTATGCCGTGTCAGCTTCCCGATAACAATTTCCCTGCCTTCGTTCGTTCGTTCCGGTGACAGATTCTTTCCCTTCTGTCCGACGTCTGACGTCCGACATCCGGCGTCCGGCGTCCCGACGACAATCTCCGAGCGTTCGAACCTTCGAATTTTCCAAAGTCTCAACAACGAATGCGAGCTAGTATTTAGGTTTTGCAGAACTCCGTTTCAACTGAGACGTCACGATGTGAATATGCATGACATTAATTGAATGATAATGAATTCGGTAAACTCACCAATCTCTTGGGTTTGCACCTCCTCCCTTCCCTTCCCCCCCACCCCTCTTTCCCGTCTCGCGCTTCCCCGCTCGCTCCGCATTGATTTTTCAAGGACCAAGGAGCGCAATGCATTAATTAATCTAGCACGCTGCGAGCAAGTAAAATCGATCCGATAAGTCAAGATGGATGCGAGACTCCCGGATGAGGTATTTCCTCTGTTTATGATAAACCTCCACCTTCTGCGGGACTAGCTCGGCTGTGCACCTCCACCACCCTCTTGACTTTCCACACTATCCTCACAATTTCGGCTATTCAGAATCGGCGTTCCTTCTTCGACAGATGGATTATTCGATAGCCGGATAACTAAATAAATACGTAAGAGCCAATGGCGCTCAGAGCGTTCGCCCTGCCGAGTGATTTAGTCAGTTGATTGGCTCGTAGAAAGTTAAGTGCGAGCGAGCAGGCTATATCCACCTATGAAGAGCATTGGGTAGGGGGTGGCGGGCGGCGGGTAGCGGGTAACCGGGGTTCAAGTTTCTGCGGCATAAAGCCGACGCGTCGAGCCAGAGCCACTTTTATTTAACGTCGGATTTAAGTGTCAAACGTTCTCTTCAATAAACCGTGTGTCTCTTCCACCTTTCCTTTCTCTCAATTTGTTGCCCGAGCTTCCGCGCACGGCCCATTAACTCCGTCGGATCCGGTCAGCCGCTTTGCTAGACTCGTCGACGTTTATTCCTGGGATCGACGCCGTTGCCGGGGCAGCACTTGTCGATCGACACCGTCGAAACTGTCGGGTGAAACAATGCAAAGTGGGCAGCGGGAGGGAGGGGCACGCGGGGTGCAGGGTGCAATCGCCTCGGCGATGCCTCTGCTAAAATTCAACGAGCAGAATTAATTCCGAGATCTAACGAGGCATCGAGCCGGAAGCTGGAGCGCTAGACACACAAACCTCGGACCTCGATTCGAATTGCGTTGCTTTTCTCTGGAGTCTTTGGGAGGGAGGGAGAGCAAGGGGTAACGGTCGGATGATACGAGACGAAAGGGGAGGGGCGGACGGACGGACGGAAAGCGTCAGGTAAGGAAGAAGGAAAGAGAAGCCGAAGGTTCAATTTGAAAGTCGATCATTCATTAAATGGCTGACTATGGGAACGCGCGTGTGATTGTGCGTGTGTGTGTGTGTGTATTGGATGGCCAGAAGCGAGATTCCATCAAGCCCATTGAAGCCTGTCTTAAACGAGGCCTTTAATCCCAGGGGCTGGCCTGTCCTTTTTAATTCGACGCATTCCGACCAATTTGAGCGCAAAACCCTAAAAAATCATCAGATAAGACCGACCCAGGGGCATCGTCGCTTAATCTCAGCCGGTAAGACAGGTTCGAGTGGCATTAGAGGGTTGAGGTGTTATGGTTCGCGGCCAGCCCTTGGTCGGGGTTGATTGAGCCTGTTTTACCGACGAGGATCCACAAAAACCATCCCTGATTACGACGCTATCTCCTGGCAACTCGGATCCTCTTCCTCTTCTTCCACCTCCTCCTTCTCCGGCCGTTTCTCATTCTCTTCCTGACGCAAGGTCCACCGCGCTTAGTCCGTTTGGCGTGCTCAGCGTGTTCCGCGCCTTTCAGCTTCTTCCAGCTTCTTCCAGCTTCTTCCAGCTTCTCGTTTCCTTCTCGAGAAGGCGGAGTCCTACGGCTAGATTAAAACAAGAACCCAGCACCGTTCACGTCGTCGTCCTCGTGCTCGTCGCAACCACCGCGCCCGCCCGAGCAAATTGCGGTTTCATGCCGTCAAAATCGATTGGTTTTTTTAATCCGACGGTTCTTTCGACCCGTTGCACCCCTCAGGCCCTCCGCTATCCTTCGAGCGATTGGCCAGCCAGGAATCGCCCGTCTCTTGTCCCCCCGTCTCTCGCGCTTCGTCGGCTAGTTCGATCGGTGCAGTCTAATTGGAGTATGGAAAGTTTGAGGTCGTTAACGCCGCAGACCTTATCGACCGCCAACGATCCAATTGCCAAACCGGCGATTCCATCAAAAGGAATCTACCTCGAGGTGCCAAATAATTCTTCCACTCCGAGTCATCGGGTTGTTGTTTTACGCGGTAAAGCAGAAGAGTCGAAGAAGCAGGTAGTCGTAAATCGGACGCCAGGCGTCGGATCGAACCTTCCTCGTGGCGCAATGGACGTTCTCTATATTTCTGTCAAAGTTTGCCTCCCGCGTTCCGATGGATATTAAATTAGGCTAATTTAAAGGGCTCTGGAAGACTTTCGGGGATGGACGAGTATCGATGCAGTCTTTCCACAGGCGGCGAGAGTGGCCGGCCGACGGCTGATCAATCCGATATTAGGACTAACTGCCATTATAATCCATATCCAATCACTTTGCTTCGATTACCGGTACCAGGAAATGGGTTGCTACTGCTACGCCCTTGTGACGATCGCACCGCTGTGCCTTTAACAGGTTCTACGACCTATAGCGAGATTCCGTAAGAGGGACAAGAGCCAAGAGACAAAAGACGAAAATGCGACGTGACCAGGGGGTTCCCCTGAAATTCTCACAGACGATAGGGCAGCCAGTTAAAGGGGAATTCATTGTTCCTTTAAAACTGCCGATTCTTCATTCGACCTGCCGACCTTCGACGGCTCGTGGAAACTGAGGTCGGACCAACTTTCCGAGTGTATTGAGAAATCATGACGTCTCCACTGTGCACTTTGCATTTTGCATTATCAACTTTCCAGCTTACTCGAGTCACCTGAAATCTGAAACTCTGGCTCGCATCGGATTGAATGAAAGTGGTTCGAGGGTTGCTTAGGGGGCGCGCGGGGCGCGGCGTCCGGTTTCACGTCAGGCAAGTGATGGATCGTGGATAAATGGGGAATATTGACTGGAAATATTAGAGATATTAAAAAGGGCTCTTTTTGCAGTGGGGTCTCGGCCTCGCCGGTCACCCTATCCTCCTCCCTCTCTGTTCTCAGCAACACATCCTGTCTCTCTCTCTCTCTCTCTGTCACTTCCATTTTGTCACCTCTGTCACCTCCATCAACTTTAACAGCGAAGGATTGAAACGCGATACTCGCGAACGGCAAGAGCGTCGTAGGCGTCGGGACGCCAGGAGCGAACGACACGCGTCTCTACGATTTTACTTTCTCCTAGGCAGCCGAACTCACGAAGGAAGCGGAAATCCCAGGAGGCCGTCGGGCAACTAGGAAAAATTCACTACTGTCTCGGCAGTCAGTCCGATATACCAATGATAACGGCACTGTATCCTCCCTGGCAAAAGGCGTTAAAGAAAAGGTCTTTAATAGTTTTGAGGGATACCGTAACTCAAAGGTTGGACAGCATCAACGCTCGAGTCTTACGTCTCGCTTTCTGGCGTTTCTCGATCTCTCCTTGCCAATGATCCGGTAGCCGAGGAAGGACGCCTTCCAGTCCGTTCGGCGGACGGCGGTAGGCTTTGAGTGAGATGAGTCCGCTGAAGCACCGGAGCGCCCTGCTCTCCGTTAATCAACCTTAAAAGAAAAAGAGAGGCGATCGTCGTCGTCCTCGTTTCCGGCGGTGTGTTGCGTGGAGCCTGGAGAATGTCGGTCGTACCCATCCGTATCCGGTTGTGGCAGTAGGTTCCCGCGTATAGAGTATATCGCGCGAGAGATACCGCGAGAGACGGGACCGTACGTTTCGGGGTAATCTTCCTTGGTTGTTAGACTTTTTTTATGGGCAGTGCTAAACCCGAGATGGCGAGAGAGCGAGAGGGCGAGAGGACACGCTAAAGGGAAAAGGGGGAAAAGGGAAGGATGCTTTGCCGAGAAGACGGACGGGGGAGAGAGGGAGCAGGAAAGAAGAGGACGAAGAGAAGGAGAAGAGGGAAAAGAGCCAGCCCGGCAAGATTGCCTCTTTCCTAATTTATAACTAGGAGAGGCTCGCCTTAACAATTTACGCCACCCTCTATACCTTTACTGCAACCGTTACAGCTACGGCCACAGCCACAGCTACGACTGTTACGCCGACGAGACACGAGATTGCTCCGGCTGCCCCAAACTTTTTCTTCCATCGAATTCGACGAAAGAATTACGACGTCGCGTCAAGTGAGTTCCTTCCTCCACCCTTCTATTTCTCCTGATCCACCTTCCACCTTCCATCTTCGTTCGGCGATTCGCTCTCAGAGACACCGAGCACCTTCGCGGGAAGGTCTCGGAAGGCTGTGCTTGCGTTCGGACGCTTCTCTTTGGCACTTACTCGAATGCCCGGTCGCGGGTGCCGAGAAGCAAGAGAAGCAAGAGAAGCAAGAGAAGCAAGAGTCCTCGAGGTATCCGACCCGATCGACCTGAACTTGTTTTGGGCGGCTGACGTTCGCGATTCTTATCGAGGAGCAATGTATCAAAAAGAAGCAAGCAGAATGCTCTTGATGGAAGGAGAGATACTCTGGAGAGAAGAGCGGGCCGATCGAACCAAAAGGAGGAGCGTCTTGGGAGTGTCTTGGATGGATAGAGAACGATAGTGAATGATAAGGAATGATATAGTGGATACTAGAAATACGAGGAGGATACGAAGATTTTTTGATTTACGAGAAGCAAAGTGCTCCGCCAGCCGAGCCCGGGGAATGACTGGGCAGAGTTCGACTTCACCATACATAAAACATGGCTCTGTGGCTGTGGCTGTGAACGGGCAGCGAGCAATCGGTATTTCAAAGGGGGAGAGAGAGAGAGAGAGAGAGAGAGAGAGTAAAGGAGAGCGAGGAAAGCCCGAAAGCCGGAAACCCGGAAATCCGGAAAGCCAGAAAGCCAGAAAGCGAAAAGGAGGATCTTCGCGTTTTTCTACGTATCTCAATCCCGATTAGAAAGAAGTCGAATAAACGCCAATCGAAATAAAGAAAGCCGAGTGGAATTCGAATTGCAAATTTCATTTTCTTAATGGGGAAAGTTGCTCTCGGTGAAGATTTGGGCTCGTCTGCTAGTCGACGCTTATCGGGTTCACCGCGACATTCACTCCGTCAATCGGTAATCCCGAAAAAAGCACAGCTTCTCGCTCGCCGTAAGCGTCGCAGACGTCGCTATCGAAAAATAGGAGAAAACCGAGAAAACCGAGGAAACCGAGAGATGCAAAGCGAAAATGATTCGAGTCGCGTCGTCCAAAGTATTTGCGGGGCTTTCCGGAGAAGGACGCTTGACGCTTTTATCCCTTGATATTATTCGAGATAGGAGTCCCGCGAGTCGTGGAAGGAAAATGGTCTCTTGGACAGTTGGACAGTTGGCCCGAGTTGAAGGTTGCCCGAAGGATGCTCGCTCAGGAGATGCCTTTTATCTCTCTCTCTCTCTCTCTCTCTCTCTCTCTCTCTCTCTCTGCTCTTTCACACTACCCGCGTCCGTCCGTCTCTCCTGGTATAGACTTAGACTTCCAGACATCTTGTCGCTTGGAGTTTGTGACGGGAGATGACGCTTTTATCGAGTTACGCTTTTGTTTTCGAGCGAGCACCTTCAGCAACCCGCCTGTGACGGAGGCCCCCACCCACCCACCCACCCACCCACACACACGTACCTATAGTGTTCGAGGCATAGATGCTCTAAGATATGAAGTACGATGATATTTCGGAGAATAGGTTAGGTTGGCCTAGCTACATCTTGAGATACAGCCAGCGTGCTACGAAGCTATACAATGACGGAGTCTCTTTCTCCAGGCCCAGAGCCCAGGCTTTCTATTTCTTTTCTTCTTTGTACAATTCGTATTACGAATTGCAAATCAGAAGATAATTGAGCATGAACCGACATAAATCATTCGGTTAAAAGTTAAACTTTTTGGTGGTTGCCCCGAAAGACCCTTCCCGCAGGAGCCTTGACGGCGGTCCATGCCTAAATAAATAGTGTGATGCTGGTGGAGTCAGATCGAGGCAGGATCAGGTGGCTAAGCAAACTCGGGAATCTCTTCCATCGGGATGAAGAGTCTCTTGCTTTTCTCTCTCTCTCTCTCTCTCCCCTGCCACACCTGCTGTCCACGTTACGAGAAGAAAGGAGAAGCGAAAGAAGCCAAGGGACTGAAGGGGGCTTCGGGACGTCTTCCAAAATCCGTGGACGACGTCTCTCGGAATCGGGAAAAAAAGAAAGAGGAGGAGGAGGATCTCGGTCGTCGACTAGAACCGAAATCTACGGAACAAGGAATCTTGGTGAATTTGAAGGGTCGAGAAAGTAATGACGAGCGCGCTGCTAATATCCACGCACAGCGAATAAACGAGTTAAGGATCCGTGAGAACGAGAGAGAGAGAGAGAGAGAGAGAGAGAGAGAGAGAGAGAGAGAGAGAGAGAGAGAGAGAGAGAGTTGAAACTGGAGCCCGGAAGGCCAAATCTATTGGAGTTTCAGTCTGGAGGAGGCAGGAGCCCTCGAGGGGGGAAGGGAGGCCTTGGGAAATATCACTGAGGGCTCAGGCTTGAGGGTTGAAACGGGGATACAGGAAGAAGGTTCGTAGCAACCAATAATGAGGGAGAAAGCTTTCTTTATCTGCCTGGGAAAATCAAATTGTCGCCCTTCCATCCTTTCCCAATCTCGCTCCTCTTAGTCTCGGCAAGAAAATGCGCCACAGTGGCACAGAGGCCAAGGGAGGAACTCCGTATCGAGCCTCTTCCGAGCTCCCACCGTTTCTCAGTATCCTTCGGCGTCCTTCTTCATCCTCCGTCGCGACGACACCTCGCGGACGGGGTAGTCTCTCTCTTATTCGATTCGTATTCGCTTCTTCGAGTTCTTCGGGTGCCCGTGATGAGGTGACGCGGCGAGGACCAAG
Organism: Trachelus iudaicus; assembly: GCA_030142595.1. Lineage (NCBI taxonomy): Eukaryota > Metazoa > Arthropoda > Insecta > Hymenoptera > Cephidae > Trachelus > Trachelus iudaicus. The sequence continues at coordinate 26,449 of JARQTH010000100.1, read as the reverse complement.
AAGCCGATAGTTTTTTTAATTCATTTTGAAATTTGGAATTACCAGCAGATACTCCAGAGAACAATGCGAGCAACTCTTTGCTTCTTTCTTTGGATCGGTCGCTCGAACGAGTCACCCGTCCTCCACGCACTGACAGAAAATACGCCACATCGATTTTTAATTCTTTATCTAGAGAAGCCAGAAATGCAAAGGAGAATGGTAAGGGAAGGGGAACAGAGAGCATCGCCGAATCGGCTGGTTCGATGCACGCGTGCAACATTGTATCCACTCGCCGCTCCAGTTCCTTCGCGTTTCCTCTATTCTCACTGTTCACTGTCGAGCCGGAGCGCCGTTGGTGCTGCTGCACGTGGTTTTGACTATTGACGCGCCATTAGCCGTCGCACGTTCTATCGGACGCGATGTCGACTCCCCGCGCTCGAAAAAGCAAAAGAAGAAGACCCTGGGGCCCGTGAATCGTGTGGACGGTACTGATTCACGTGCAGCGTCGTAAAAGTTGGCTCGTTGCTATCGGAGTGTCGCCACTGGCGATCCGCGAGCGATCGTCTCGATCGAACGCGAGAGTTTGCAGTGTCGATTGGTGCCATTCGGAGACAATTAATTTCTACGAGGAGCCGAGACAGAATGTCCCAGAATAACTTACTTCAAAGCTACAACTGTGAGTCCTCTTGCGTGATTGAACTTAAAAATATACTTCCGCGGAGCATACGCGGCACACGACTTCCAGCTTTCGATTCCCTCTCTTATTTCGTAAAATGAACTCTGAATATGGCGGTTTTCGTTTATTTATTCGATCGGGAGACAAAAAATCCGAGAGCTGTCTATCCCTTGCCGGCTTGTTCGCGCGCTGTCCTCGAATTTTGTTTAAATCGATTTTGGATAATGTGACGTTGAAGGTAAGTAAGCCCTTTATCCATTATCGGAGTTTCAAGAGCGGAGGATCTTGTCACGTTCCAAGCAGCGCGCGATAGAGACTTTTTTGGGAAAGCGTTCTTACTCGGCATCGTTGCTTCGTGGAAGGCGCGTCGTGCACATGGACGCACTTACGCACTTACGCACTGACGTGCACCTACGCGTGCGCACGCACTCGACTCATTGACGCGATTCGACGTCTGTGCAGGGGAAGCGCAATACGAGGATGGTCAGGTACAATTTACTCGGCCGATTCAGGAGGAGGTGATAAGGTAAGTCGCCGAGGTAAGTGAGGAGGCTCGCAGGGCGCCCATTGGAATTTCAATGAGTCCGTTCCTTCGTTCCGAGAGCAGTGTCTACGAAGTCTATGTGAAGGAGGAGACGGTCGGCGGGGAAACCAGGACCGACCTGGAAGCCGGCAGCAATGACGCTATTCGGCTTCCCGAACGAATCGATCGGATTACGAACTCCAGGTTTCCGGGGAGCCTGACCACGCTCGGCGCTGGACCAACAGGTCTCGTCTTCGAGGCAGACTGCATGGATCTCGAGGCAGCTATCGACTCCGAGGTGATAAGCTTCGACGGTACAGGGAGCAAACTCCTTCCGAAGGATTCCATTAAGTACAAGGTAACGCCGCCCACCACCCACCGCCATCAGCCTCACGCTCGATTTCTTTCGAGTTTCTGGCGTTCCTCTCGCACCGGAAGTAACCCACCCAATTTCAAATCGAGAGGACAACGGGATTATTTGTCGCAGATCTTGGACGAGGCTTCCAACGTGTCCGATGAGAACTCGGTCGTGGTCTACTCGCATCCTGCTCCGCTTCCCACGGCAGTTCAGACTTCGGGGCTCGTCGCCGGGATCGGCGCCAGCAGCGACAACGGCAGCGGCGTCGTCAGCACGGTTACCCTTTCCAATCTGGGAGCTTCGGTGGCTTCTTCCTCTCTCGCGTCCCTGTCATCGTCATTGCAGCTGACAGCGCCGACGACGTTGCCGTCAACGTCCGCATCCGCCACGACGACTCGGCTGATCGACAAGGACGATCCTCGATCCAGGCTTCACTTTGTCAAGTATCTAAAGCGGGAGGGAAAGACTCTCAAGATTTGGGAGTGCGGTATTTGTGAGTGAGATGAAGACTGACGTAGCGACGTAGAGCGGCGCGAAATCCAGTGACGCAGATCAATTTAGAATGATACATCGTGGTACGATCGTAATACGCCACCAGGTTCCAAGGAGTTCCGACACCAGTACACCTTGATGAGACACTTGCCGACCCACACGGACGAGAGGAACTTCAAGTGCGACGCTTGCGGCAAAGCCTTCCGGCAGTTGTCGACGCTCAGCCAGCACAAGGCCATTCACAGCGACGCCAGACCCTACGTTTGCGAATTTTGCAAGAAGACTTTCAACAGGTTAGTACCTTTGCCGACGTTAGCCAGGATGCCAGGATGCCAGGATGCCAGGATGCCAGGATCCCACAGTGTCCTTCGCTCTTTCCCTCTTTCCCTCTTTTCGTCTAACCATCTGTCACGCCGCTCGCTATGTCCTCCCGTTGCAGAGTGTCGACGCTCATCTCCCACCGGAAAACTCACTCGGAGCACAAACCTCACAAGTGTCATCTGTGCGGCAAAGGATTTCATCAGAAAGGTAATCGGCGCTTCTCCGTTATTTGAATTCACTTATGCTCGACGCATTGGATGCTGCAGGCAACCTCAGGAACCACGTGTTCACGCACACCAACGAGCGACCGTACAAGTGCGAGCTCTGCGGAAAAGGCTTCAACCAGATGTCGAATCTCGTCTGCCACAAAGTCAAGGCACACGCTCACGCCGAAAAGATGCAGTATGCCTGTGGAATATGTGGCAAGGAATTCCCACGGAGGTTCTCCCTGCGTTCGCACGAGGAGTACAAGCACGGAATCAAGTATCGTCAACCCGGTGGTGTCCAATCGGTCCAATCAGGATCCGCGGCCAACATCAATCAAGGGTGCGTCCTCGTTTGCGCTTGGGGTTTCCTCTCTTCTGGCTGATCCGCGATGCGAGTCTTTTCTTCTCTCTACAGGAGCAATCCGAAGATCTTGCATGGGAGTGGCGGAAGCGGGGGCGAGGGCGAGGGTAGTGCCGGCGATGGTAACGCTAAAGGATCAGGGATCGATAAGAGTTCGATCGATCGGACGAGGGAGGGGAGCAACGACCTCAGCATGGTGCGTATTCGCTCGCGAGGACTATCGAGATCCTGACACGCAGATCGGCTGATTACTCTTTCTTGCCCGTTTGCCTGCGCAGTTCGAGTACACGGGAGGGGAGGAGGTCCAGGGCATGCCAGAGAACACCGTCATCGGGAGGATCGCAACTAAAGCCATGGAGAGTGCTCTTCTTCAGGGTCAGACGCCGTTCGCGCTGTTCAAGCCACTGAAGGGCATTCCCGTCCTCGTGAAAGTGTCGCCCAGTGGAACCGACAAACACGTGATAGCCTCCGCCTCACCTATCCCCTGTCTCTCTCCCTTCTCGCTTCTCGCCGCTTTAACTCTGTCTCTTTCTCCGTCGGCATTTGGCAGGTTCTCACGGCGGCTACCGCTGAGGATCTCCGACTCGCTGGCAAAATCACCCTCGACTCTAGTCTCAATCTGAGCGACCTGGACGGCTTAAAGGCTGTTCAAATTAAGGTACCCGTGGTAGCAACCATCACTCAGAGCATCGATGCCAACGGAAAGCTCAGCTTCTTCGTCGAAGCACCTGCCGGTGGTCTCGATCTGGAAAAAGGTATGTCTCCCGTTTTATCCCGTTTTATCCCACCTTCTTGCCGATCCAGTGGTACGCGTCACCTGTGCACCGCCTTTTCACGTTAGACGGCTACGTCGAATGTGGCGCCGGTGCTCTGATCACCGAGCCGATGGAGGCGCATCTCACGTATAGCGAGGAAACGCGAGTCGGGGACGTCAGGACTCAGGCAGCTGCGTTGGAAGAAATCGAACTCGACAGGGTCAGAGGAAAGGGCGTGGTCGGGGCAAAGAGAAGGTTCAGAATGAGATCGAGAGAGAAAGATAATAAGGATTTAGAGAGGGAGAGGACGGCGATTTCGTCAGGCGGGTCCGAGGAAGTCCCGTCGATGCTCTCGGTGTTACCTGGAGGACCGGAACAAACCGAAGAACCGCAGGAACCGGGAGACTGTGACAACGAGCTGCTCGAGTTGGCTGCTCAGGGCGGAATCCAGTTCGTCCGGGCGACGGAGGACGGACGTTACGAAGTTATGAGCAACAGCGAGGCGCGAGACCTGATGGCTCAGAATTCTCACGACATGACCATCCTCGACGGGAAGGACGCGGAGAGCATAGGCTTCCTCGATATTCGCACGACGCCCGACGTCGCGACGGCCGTGACCGGCTGCGAGGTCGCCGATCAGGTTATAATCGGTGACGTCGGGCAACAGATCATGCTTCTCGATTCGTGCTCCCCGCCAAGGACCTCGCCGCTGCAGGTCGATGAAATCGAGATCCTCGAGAATAAGGATATACGGGTCCTCGAGAGCAGGTCGACGAGTATGGAGGAGCGGCTCACCGACGGAATTGCATTCCTCTCCCATTCGAAGATCGGCGAGCTCATGCTCGAGCCCCGAGACCTCAGCCTGGACGTCGACGGCGTCTCCGTCCTCGAGGCCGACAAGGAAGGTCAGTGGAGCGAGTATAATATCCTTTGTAGCGTTCTCCTTAACGACGTCGTTTGCTCCGTCGAACGAGGAGCCGGAGGTACGTGCGGTGCAGGGGCCCACCATCTTCGCTATCACCAGCACCACCATCATCTTTACCAGCAACAGAGCCAGCAACCCCACCACCACCACCATCACCACCACCACCACCACCATCGTCATCAGCAGCAGCAGCAGCAGCAGCAGCAGCAGCAGCAGCAGCAGCAGCAGCAGCATCATCAATGCCACGAGTGTTCATTTGCCACGGAGAGTATTTTTGGAGAGCACCCGGCTCAGTCTTCCGTCTCAAGGCCAAGCGAAAGCGTCGGCCGAGACGTGAACAAGGACGACGGGAACGAGGAGCTTCTTCCGGAATACAGAGTCTCCGATGAAAAGGAATACGTCCAAATGGAGCACCAGTCGCTCGATGAATTTGACGTAAGGAAGAAACTTTCTGAATTGGCGTCAGTCTTGAATTTACAGTCTGTCCAAGAGGAGAGCATTACCGTCCCGAGGAATCGTTCGCAGATTAAGATTCTTGGAGGTAGGGAACATCGTGTCTCGCGAATCCTGCCGAGCAGCACCGAGAGAGCACCGCCGAAGTTGAGTTCAGCGGCCGGATCGAATCAGATCAAAATCTTAGGCGCGAAGAAGCATCAATCGTCGCCATCGCGGCGAAACGTCCAGCGGAACGAGGCGTCTTCGGAACACGCGGAAGATGATCTTGGCTCGATCGCCGACAGTGTCGTCACCACCCTGGAGCGGAAGAACGTGAAGATTCTCGGTCGAAGACTGAAGAGGGTGGCACTTCTGGAAAGCCAGACTCTCGAAGGGGAGAAGGGAACCGCTCGTCTCGGAGCTGACTCGAGGAACGAGGATCCGAGTAAGAAGAGACACAGAGCCAGAGAGAATCCCGAGAGGAGCGCCGATCCGGCCGAAGGGACGATTATAACTAGTATGGCCGAAGGCATCGAGGACGTCCAGGACGTGCATTCAGGACGAATCGAAGAGTCTCTGGTGGGACAGGCGACTCGCGTAGATTCTTTGGCTGCGGACTTCCTCCTAAGCGTAAGGAGCACGCCTTATCATTTACCCTGTTGCTCGTCTGAATTGTCTATTTTTGATACCCGCAGGCCTGCAGCCCGTGTCCGGCCGACTTTCTCAATTTCGAGGCCCAAGATTCCGAGAGTTCGGCAGAGGCTGTCGATCGTTTTGAGAGACATTGCCAGAGAGAACGAGAATACGTGATGGCTGGATTACCCGATCTGGATTAATGTTTATTTCTTTATTCGTTTATACGAGACTAATTTATACAATTTGAATGCGTCTACGAGCACTCGCTGCTCGCTGTTTCCATCTTTCCATCTATCTCTCGCTCCCTCTTTTGGTTCACCGCGTCTCAACTCTTCCGGCTTTTCATTCTTCCTCTATTCGTCGATCCTTTGCTTGCTCTTACATACACCGCAATTAGAAGTTATCAATTTTCACCATTACGCAAGTTTTATATTTCATCAAATGTTTTTTATCGCCTATTCTTGATAACTTATGATGATTCGATAACCTGAATTAGCAAAATTATATTGTATTTCAGAAGAAAGTGTAGCCTTGTCCAATAAAAAGGTCCAATATATACATTGATGATTTCCTGACGATCAGCATTATTGAACTTTCTCTTTCTCTCCCGCTCTCTCTCTCTCTCTCTCTCTCTCTCTCTCTCTCTCTCTCTCTCTCTCTCTCTCTCTCTCTCTCTCTCTCTCTCTCACACGCGCACAAAGCCGCGTTGACGCACGCTGCTGCCGCTACTACCACACAATGACTATCCGTGTCTGTCTTCTTGCTCCGTCTTTCTCCGTGTCTTTCCTGTGCTCGTGAAACAGTAGATTACGAGATTTAGTCCTGTCGCATGGTATTGCGTATTGCCGTCTTCGATAGGACGCGGAGGAGCGCTCGTTGGATCGCATCACGTAATACGGGTTTAGAGTTCTCAGGCAATTTCTTCGAAAGTGGGCGTTAGCTCCTCATCGCTCGGAGGGTGAGTCGCTGGATACAGAGGGTCTCGACGAACGAATTTATTAAATTCACATCGATCGACAGAGGTAACAAATGTTTGTCGTCGTACCGAGTCGGGCGAGTCGGGCGAGTCGGGCGAGTCGGGCGAGTAGCGCCAGTAGCGCGAGTGCCGCCTCCCCTCCTCCCTCTCCCCTCCTTCCTTCGCGGCACCTCCTTCGGTCCTTCCTCTTTGAAACCCATCCACGCTCGCACAAGTACACATCCCGCGAAGATGCGCGATTGTGTGCCTTACTTTGGCTTACTTTGTGTCTGTGTCGGTCCGTGTCTCTCGGTGGCAATCGGGCCGAGCACCGCGTTGAGTAAGGTCTGGTAAGGTTAGGTCTCTGACTGTTCTCGAGCGTCGAAACAAAAGAAGGTGTCGTGGGAAGATTTCTGCGCGACTGAGCATTCACTCTCTCTCTCTCTCTCTCTCTCTCTCTCTCTCTCTCTCTCTCTCTCGCTCCCTGTCTCCGTCCGTCTTTCGGCCCGCCAGACACAAAGAGAGAGAGAGAGAGAGAGGTGTCACACATACTCGGAAGCGAGCAGTGCCATTCGTCGTCTCTTGGTTTCCTACTTCTCTCGTTCCGTCGGTCCCTCGCGGCAGGAGCGGCGGGCGAGAGACGCAAAGGTAGCTGCCGGAGGTGCCGCTTCTTGTGCACGAAGGGAGATCGAGTTTGCGAAATGGGAATGTACGAGGGTTGAATTTCTGACGAGATAATTTGAGGGCGCACTGGAGAAAATGGTCCGACGAAGGAAAAAAAAAAAAGAGAATTTCGCTTTGTATTTTCGAAAAATTCGGTGACGAGCGAATATCAGTAGGGAGCCGCGGGAAAAGTGGTGATTCTCTCGTTACTTTCGACACGAGAGTCAAGGACTACGAGAGAGGGAGGCACGAAATTCCTATAAGAGGAAAAAAAAAAAAGAAAAATGAAAAAATGAGGATTCTCGCGCGAGCTACCCAACCAGCGATCCGCCGATAGACCGGGACGTCGTCCATTCGCTTTCGACTGGGAAGTGTCGGCGCATCCTGCTCGATCAAAGTCATCGCTCGTTGCTACGTGCTGATTTCGAATAGCCCTCTGGAGTTGAACCAGAATTCACGTGAACGAACAACGAAGGAACGAAGAAATCCGCGCTAATTAAGGTCGTTTCATCGGGAATTTCTCCGCGGGCGCACTGGAGTGGCTTTTAAATAAATTATCTCGAGTTAAAAGCCTTTTCACACTTCCTCAGATAATCCGGAACCGAGGACGAGCGGCAGCTCGGAACGCTCGTCCATTCCACGACTCAGGCAGCGAGACGAACGAGAGAAGGAAGAAGAATACGTGAGAGAGGAGAAGCCATGAGGATGGCGACGTTGCTACTATCGAAAGAAAAAGGATGGCGCGTGAGGGAAGAGCGAACGAATATTCCTAGAAATTTATCTCGACAGATTTGACAGTGCGCGTCTCGTCCTTCCGAGGTCCATGCACGGATGACACGGAGGGGCCTCCCTCCCCATATGGGACGAACCGCAGTGCTTTCCAGCCAGCTGCTTCTTAGCTCCGTGCGGCCTAACAGCGAAACGGCAGCTTCCTCCGTCCCATTCGAGTCGTTGAGGCTCTTGGCTGGTTCTCACGTGACGCTTTCCGGACAACCTTTCGAGCCTTTCGAGGCTCGAGAGTTCTCGAATAAATGTAAATGAGCTTAAGACGAGCTTAGCGATCGCTCAGTCGTAAATGACTCACTCTTCGCCTCTGCAGGAGCGCGCGGCTATCGGCAGCACGCTTGCTCCATCTACCTTTCGGCTGTTGCTCGTCTTTTTTCCAATTTCGGCCGAGAGCTGACCAAAGAGATTTCTTGTCAGGACAATCCGCAAATCCACTGGCATCGTTTACCCCGCTTTTCGTACCGGCGAAGCCGGCTCGCATGAAAAACGCGAAGCTCCAGCGGCTTCCTCGCTGGCAGCAACGAAGCTCAGCGTCAGCAACGACAGCAACGCCTTGTCTCTGCGGTTTTTACGCATTGTCAAATTTCCATATAAAACCCGGCGATAGTCGAGGCGCCTGCCGAAGGGCAAACCTTCGCACAAGAAACGCGCTCCATGCGATCCTGCCTAATGGCTGCATTCCAGTTCAGGATGCATCGGGCCAACTATTTACAGGAAGCGGCGAAGAAACGAGGAACGAAGGTCGAGTCAGCCCTGAAGACTCTTTCAGTTGTTTTTCAGGCTTCTCGAACTGCCTCCTCCCGTGCACCGAGCGCGAAGCACGTTTCATACTTCCCGTTCGACCTAAGGGATGTCGTCGGATTGAATCGTGCAAGGCTCTTTTTGCCTGTGCACTCGGGTTGCTCCTTGAGATGAATGAATAGCGTCAGGTGTGCCAGTGTTTCGATACTACCAACGTATAAAACGTGTGGGTTGCGGGAAGGGCCACAACCGTCGGTCGATATTACCGGCCGGTTAAATTTAACGAAGCAATATATTTGGACTATAACCAGCAGCTATTAAGTCTAGTGCATACGGCACGAGCGAGTAAATTGATTAATAAAACACTTTGTTCATTAACTAATTGATAATTAGACGGGAGTAAAGGCCGCTCGACTAGACTTTTATAGATGCGCATCAGAATCAGAGCATGCTCGGTGCACCGAGTAGAGTTCAACTGGCTCCTGAGAGCCAAGGACTGTCTCGCGGAATCGTGTTTATGATATATTAGCATTGTACCTATACAACAAAGTAAACTTTTTAGAGAGACACGAGTCAAAGTACGATCGACTGTTCAATTAATTGGGCTGACCCTGCGAGGATCTTATGTGCCTGCGAGCGCGAAGGAATCGCCAGATGGCAAGTTTAATAATTCAAATGAAATTGTAGTAGGAGGGGTGGTGGGTGGGTGGGTGACTCCCGCTCTCCCCTCTACGGCAGGTATCGCAGCCACTTCTTGGAAAGCAGCAGCCTGTCTTCTTCGTACAGTCTCCGAGACTTTGAATAATATATTAGAATCGTCTGTAAAGCATATTGTCGGGCCAGCTGTGAACTCGCCCTAACACCTTCTCAATAATCTAGCGCTGGGCGAGATTTGTTTCGCAGTCGTTTCGCGCGGCGGTCAACCAGTCTCAAATTAATCCTGGCTTTGCGGGAACTCGAAATTTCGGCGTGCCCCTTCCGTCTCCTTCGGAAGAGAGCAAACGTGGAGTCTGCAACGTTGCACAGAATTCATCCAGTTTTTACGGTATGCGATTCGAATCCTTTTGTTAATTAAAATTTCGCGCTTCGATTTTTCATAATTTTCATTAGTAGCTCAATTTAAAAAAAAAATGGAAAAGGCACACACCTATGGGGCGATTCTTTTGGACAGTAATGCGATAAATCCGATCTACAGCTGAGGGAACGAGGGGGGGGGGGGGTGATTTAATAGGAAGCAAGAAGGTTCGAACGAATGTTGCACTTGACAGGGAATTTGGTGAATCGAGGTGGCGTCAGGACGCCTTGTGAACTCTCGTGCGTCGCGACGAAGCGGGAAGCTTGCACTTGTTTGGAAAAAAGTCCAAAGTCATGGATTTAAATGAATCGCCCTGCAAGGACACGTGGCGCCTCATAGCCGTCGCTACGAAAGAATATTATTTGGACACGGAGGACACGCTTGCCCGAGCATATTAACAATATCATAAAGTGGGTGGGAATCCCCTCGGTGTCACAGCGACGTATCCATATGGTTGGTGCTCGAGCTGTGTTCCTCGCCGTTCGGTTATATGGATTCGAATTTTGGGTTTGGCGTCGGCAATGGTAACCTCGACGGTTGCCGCTTTGTGGCCCAGAAATATTTAACGGATGTCCGATTGCGCGTCGCACGCGATTCGAGCCACCGTGAAAATCAATTTCAATCTCAAGTTTCTTGGGCGGGGGGGGTAGCGATGACGGGCGATGATTACTCGCCGTTGCGAGTAACGGCGTTTAATGGCGATTAATGGCGATTAATGGCGAGCTACCAGTCTCTCTGGTCTTCGTCGATCGATCGCCGAGTAGACTCGCGAGTTCAATCGGTCCTAGCTCAAGCACGCGTGCACGGAGGTCGCTGCGGCCACAAAGACGCGCGGAATGACGCGACGTCGCGAAAAAGGGTCTTTCCCGGTCGCGAGGAGCCGTTTCGTACTCGGCGCGCATCAGATAAATTTTCAATCGGGCAAATTCTGAAAGGATGCTCTCTCGTTCGGCGAACAACTTTAAAAATCGATGCAGTCACGGCTCCCGGTTCCTGGAGAGAGGGACGTCGGGACGCTCGGCGCCGGAGCTGCGGGGCTCCCTCTGAATAGGCAAAGAACGTATACCGAAGGTGGCCAGGTAGCTATGTACCCGAGTACCTACCTACATACCTCGGTAAAGAGTGACTGGCTGCCTGGCTGGTTGGCTGGTTGGCTGGTTGGCTGGTTGGCTCTATTGGCGGGGATGACGATTCAAATTCTGTACGCGGGGCACGTCGACGCTAAAACGCCCCCATGATTCAATTCGCATCAGCCACCCCCTGCGCTTTCAGACTCGTGCGACCCCGTGCGACCCCGTGCGCGACCCCGTTCGCCGTCTCTCGCAGTCTCTCCCAAATTCCCAATCCTCGATCCCCCAATCCCTCGTGCACGAGCACCGAATCGGCCGGCAGCGCCGGAACTCGCTCTTCGTTCCCGAAGACACGCAGCGCGCGCGACTGTATTCCTTTAGTTTCCCGGTTGCCGGATGCTCGCTCGCTCTGGACGAAGACGGAGGACACCGGTCTGGCATCTTTTTGTCTTCGCAACTTCCAAGGCTACCTTGACAAAACATCGGACTCCTCGTTGACTGGTCCGCCGAGTCTGCCGAGTCTCCCGAATCTTTCGAGTTTTCTAACTGATCCGACAAAGCCGCGCACCGCGCATAGGCTTCCTCTCGCCGCCGCGCCCTTCTCGCCTCTTTCATCCATCTCCATCGCTTCCTTCGGCCACCATTACGAAATTCGTCGCACAGACTCATTTGTCTGCTCGGAGAGTTAAACGAAACTTTGACGGCGAAATTGAAATTCGAAATGTTCCGAGTGTCTGTGTCAACCAGACTGCCGAGTAGAATTATTATTGATAAAAAGCGACAAAAGTGAAGGAACACTCGAAAACTTTTCATGAGCCTTCGAAAGCATCTACGTCTACGAATAAGGAAAAGCCACTCCGAATTGATTTCACCGCCGAATGAAAGGACGAAGAGGCTCAAAAGGATGAAGCACAAACTTTGCGAATTCAACTGCAGGAGCTTTTTTGAGCTTCGCGAAGAAAGTCTAGAGCGAAGGGAAGCCTCTTGCTTCGACCTTTGGCTTCTTCCTATTCTCCCTTGTTCGGTCGCATCCGGTTGCTCTGCGGCTTTGTCACAATCTTTTCCTGCCGATCTCCCGTCCCGGCGCTTTCCCGCACGTCGCACTTCACTTTGTCATTTTTACCCCTTCCACCGCTTCTTCCTCCGCGCCCTTGGCGATTCTTCCACCGATCATTGAAAATAGGATATTTTCCTTAGGGCCGGGCACATCGTTTCGGAATTGTGGTGCCGGAGATGGCTGACTTTATCCCGTGAGCTAATAATCAATAATCGAAACGCCAAGATCTTTCTGGTCACGTATGATTATGGAAGTTTGCTTACGAAGAGCGGAGCGTCAGCGAAAACGAACGCGAGAGAATAAAGAGAGAAAATGAGAAAATGAGAAAAAGAGAATGGGAGAGAAAGGCAGGGGGTGGTGGTGGGGCGTCGCAGGAGAGAGAAGGAGGAAAGGCATGGCTGGAAATATGGCTATAGTCCCGTCTTTCAAAAGACCTCGAGGGTTTCGTGTTCACACCTATGCACGCACGCGAACGCAGATTCAGTCGCTTTTCTCGAGCGATCCCTGTACGGAACACAATACATTCTTGACTCTAAACACGATGAAAGATTCGCGAGATAACATTTGAAATATCGAAACGTTTCGAGGCGGTGAGACGCAGTGCGACAGAGCAGGATGCTAGTTATTCCGTTTCCATGAACGTGACAAGCGTTTTCCTCTCCGGCCGTACGTCTCTGTGTCTTTGCCTTGGTTTACCTCCTGGAATCGGAACGAACGGAACGAACGGAACGAACGGAATGGATGGAATTGCCGTAGCACTGTCGAACAGGCTGAAGTCCTCCTCGGCTTATTGTTCCGAGCATCCAGCATTGGAAAGAGAGTGCCGGATCGCCAAAGACCAAGAAGAAGGTGTTTCTGGGTGGTCGGGTTACGTGTGCGGCGACGAGGACGCTTAATAACGGCGTATCGCCTGCACATTCCGGCACGACTACCGGAATACGCGTTTGGCAGAGCCGAGGTATTCCGAGTTATCCAGGAAACTGTTCCCGTCGGGGTCAGAACTGCCGGTCCACTGGGCTGCTGTGCTGCTCTAACAGGAACATTAGCCTTCGCGGGTGACTCGCTAACGCGCCAATACGTTACGGCCGTTGCACTAGTAAAGAAGCCGCATTAATTATTTCATACTCGACACTGGATTCTGTATTAACGTGTATTAACTAAGCTACGTGTATTACCGTATCCCAGCCCTGCCCGGAATTGCTCCTCGACTGCACCGATGCAGCGCGAATCCGTTGCCCAAAGACAGAAATCAGGTAAACGGGACTCGATCGAATTGGGACCGTCCTGACGTATAATACGCATTCTCCCGCCTTTAATATCAATTTTCATGAAATATTTTATCCATTGCCATTCCAGCATCGAGCCGTGTCTTTTGCATTTTCTATTGTTTTTCTAACAGCCAGAAGAATCATCGAAGAATGTCAGGTTTCACGTAATTTGGCGGTTGGTTTGCGTAAGGAGAGAAGCGATAGGAATATCGGAGGCTCTTGAGAAGTCGGAAGCGGAGGAGGATGGGGGTAGGGGGCGGTAGAGAACAGGGACGCGGGGGGTTGAGATCGAAAGATAGGAGAGATAGAAGGGATATAGTGGGAGGTTGATCAGCTCTGGGCCGAGGAGGTGGCGTGCGTATTCGAGCAGACTACTAAGTGGGTCGAGCGCCGCGCGCCCAGTGCTACTCCTCCTTCGATAACACCGAGTGGGTTCCCTGTTACTGCGGTCAGACGGAACCGTGGACGGACAAACGGAAGGCCGAGGAGCAGCTGGAGGAGCAAAAGCAAGAGGGCTATCGATGGCGTTCGACTACCAAGTAGTCTTGCCGCGAGGCGTCCAAGTAGTCATAGCTGCTCCCGTCTCCCTCGCAGCCGCATCCATTTTACTTTCAGAGAGAGAGAGAGAGAGAGACAGAGTTCCGATCTGTTCCTCCTCCTCCTCCTCCTCTCTCTTCTCACTCTGTTCCACTCTCACTGACTCGATCGCTCACTCAGTCTCCGTGCGTCGATAAACTAGCTGTAGATACACACATGTATGTATGACAGCGATGATAGCTCCGACACAAGCATTCCTCGGGTGATAGGCCCGCGCACGAGCTTAGCTGCAGGGCGCCGTGGCTGTATTGGTGCGCATCCACGTTCGGAGGATATGAAACATCCGGTGGCAGGAAAACTGCTAAAATGTTGTCGCCATTCGGTCCGCGCACCCCTTTCCAAGATCATTCTTCCCGGGGGTACGATAGGATTTACATACGTGTGTGTACCTGCTTGTATGCCCTTCGCTCTTTACAAATTCGTATTTGCGTATACGCATAGATAATATTGTGAGAATGCATACTACGCGGGAACAGCCTTCTGCGGAATCCTCGAAAAATCTTTAAAAATTTACATGCAAAGGATATGTAGTACGTAATGGACCGCCAGTCACATGTTAACTGTGTCGCCGTTTTGAACGAGTTTTGAACGATACGGCAAAATTTACTTCTAAAGTGACAAGTTCTTGCTACAGTCGTCCTTAATTGCTCCGGCGCTTTCCCGCGGTGGCCTCATATTCCTCTGGATGCTCCTCGAGTTCAAAAGCTCAGACCCTTTCGGTATCGCGGGATCTCCAAATGGACCTCTTCAAAAAGACAGCTCCGGAACAGTCCCACGTAATGTCTCGGAAGATACGTCGGACAGCGACGAGCTGCTTCCTGCCCTCGAGAGGATTTCGATGGAGCCAGTCGTTGGGAATTTCCGAACAGAGTGTAGCCCCCTACGAACGCGGAGCAAGAAGACTTTCCTAATCTCTCCGAGTCCGCGCGTCAGGTCGCACGATGGGTGCGCAAGGTCGTTTAATAAAAACGCAAACGATGAGCCACTACTGACAATGAGTCCCTCGCTCGGCTTTCGATGGAAGATCGAAGAAGAAGAGGATCACGACGGATCCGTTCTGAGGGTGAGCGGCTGGACTGGTTGAGCGATTATCCTCCACGCCCTCGGCTTCGATCTTTCTTCGTTCCGGTGGAAAGTCTGCAGGGGTGTAGGACCGGGGTCAGGGGGTTGAAATGTCGCTGATAAGGAACTACCCTCGATTTGCAGTACATCTCCCTGTAAGTTACGCACTGGAGGTGGCCATTGTAACACGATGAAAGGATTTGCCGTCGCAGCCGCGGTCGCTCTCGTCACGACTTTACGAGCCACACTCAATTTCCGACAGCCCAGTCGCCCGACTGCTGTTACTTTATTTTCGCCTCGTACGTGAAACGCGGAGAGACATTGATGACGGCCATCGGCTCGAGAAGTTCGGCTAACAAGTATCCTGTAACGTTGGCACGGACTAAGCGTATTTATTGGTCTAATTTTTTTCGAAACGGGGGACGCCTTTCAAGTCGTTCTCTGTCCTCACGGAACAGTCGTTAACAACATGCGAATGGCTCCTCTTAATGCGATATAATAATTTACTAATGCAATATTGTAATATTATATAACGCGAATTATTTATAGCCAGAGGAAAGGTTGACTGTCCAGGAGTTTGCAAAGCCAAAAGCATTAACTGCCGAAAGAAGCACGCAGCCAGGAAGGATCAAGAGGAGGAAGAAGAGTATCGTCTGTGTTGAAAGTGAAGCGCGAATCCTGACGCAAGATGCACATGCGTCAGAGTGGCAACGCGCATGCGCGAGTATCCTCCGTGAGGATAAGAAACGTGGTTTCGGTCGTGCACGGCGATCGAGAGCAGTGGCTGGCTCAGTGCGTGCCGAGACCTCGTGGTGGTTGGGTGCTCGTTGTGCGAACAGCGGCAGAACGCCTGAGCCGGGATCTCCTTCGAGTACTTCGAGCGCTTCAAGTATTTTGGGTACTTCGAGTACTCGGAGTGCACGAGACGCGCGAATCGTTATTGTTCCACGCGCTTCCACAAACTGCCACACGCGACGGCTACTGGCTGTTGTGACCACACGACGTACACGCGCGCACACGCGCTGCTCTACATTTGACAGCGTTTCTTCGTTCGGACG
Organism: Trachelus iudaicus; assembly: GCA_030142595.1. Lineage (NCBI taxonomy): Eukaryota > Metazoa > Arthropoda > Insecta > Hymenoptera > Cephidae > Trachelus > Trachelus iudaicus. Next base: position 10,450 of record JARQTH010000100.1, on the reverse strand, counting down.
CAGCCAAGTCGTTGAAAAGACGTTACGAACGAATAACGCTCGTTGTCAGACCGAACGAGAAGAAGACAAATCGGACGGGATTTCTTGGATGTCAATTTCTTGCGTTTTCGAATAGTCGATCGGTCGCTGTGATCGAACTATTGCAGCTGTCAGAGTGCTGCTTGCAACAAGTGACGAGAAGAGGAGTTTTCTTTTGTTAGGACAAGCTGTGCGTGAGGTGGGAAGGAACGAACGATAACGCGATACACGTAAGAACAAGATATATTGAAGCCGGTCGTCGTGACTCAATGTCGCAATGTTGTCTTTCAAGTCATCGCATTAAAGTGGCGAGTCGGTGATTAGCAATGGAAATACGAATGACAATCGGAACAGTGAAGATACACGCAAATAAGGAGTCTTAAGGCCTCGCAGGAAAGAGAGAGAAGGTAAACAGAGGGAGAGAGAGGAGAGATTGATTACGCAATCAGGGAAGATTGACTTTTCATCGTGCCAATTAAAAATAACCCGATTCAATGTAGGATCGAAGGGAAGCCGCAGCACCCACACCACTCGCGCCGCACACCTTCTCTCTGGATTCTTGAATATATTTTGCGGTGATTTTGTCAACAATTTTACGCGATGATATTTCGATACTCAGCTAACCGTTACGTCAATGACGATCGGACTGAGATCAATTCTGAGGGCAGCCAGTAAAATGATCGCGATACCACTGTCGTTGCTGCCTTACAGCTGCTAAATTATACTTCTCTTCGAAGAAAAGTGCAACGGATAATTTGGCAAGAAAAGGAAGAGCCGCTTGGGAAGCTGAAGACAGGGCTAAGAGGAAGAAGCCCAAAAATAAGGGAAAGTAGAACGCAGGAAGAAGAAAAAAGAAGAGAGAAGCAGTTGAAAAATGTGCGTGAGATCGGTATTACTCTGCGTGCTGGGCATTTTCGCAGCCGTGAACGGTGAGTTTTCTCGTGTTACTAGCTCATAATTTGTTTGTGTCATTGCTGATTTTACATTAGTATAATACATTTAACGATAAAGTTGACACGCAGTATGTGCTATACGTAGTATGTCACGCATCGCATGTCTCGCGTCTCACGTTTTCACGTTGCATGTCGAGCAGAGCATTTGATTCGACTGTGAAGGTAAAAAGTTTTGAGACGGGCCAAAAGCCAAAAGTCAAAAGACAAAAATCAAGAGCCAAGAGTCGTTTGAGAGATAAACTGAAGCGATTAGTTTCAGTTTGCGTGTGTGATGTGCTGCGATGACGCACTCGAATAAATCGAAAGGGCGTGAGGACCGAAGAGCGAACGTGACTGGAAATGCACTGTTGCCCTTAGTTTGAATATTTTGATAAACTCGAACGTTCGCTGCCCCTCCCCCTCTCTCTCTCTCTCTCTCTCTCTCTCCCGCCCATTCTCACCTAATGCGCGTACGTGTCCTTGTGAGCCGCCTGTCATTTATACTTGAAAAAAAAGAGACCTAAGTACTTATGCTAGTTGTTTATGCTAGTAAATGTTTGGTTGGTTGTCTAGCACGGTAAACGAGAGAGTAAGTAGAGTGTAGAAGTGCATGGAAAGAGAGAGAGAGAGAGAGAGAGGGGAGGAGGGGGTGATTGAGAGAGAAAGAGATATCAGGTACCTCAATGGCTTCAGCGATATTAACGTAGCGTAGAGAACCATGCCGAAAGGAAGAAAACAAGTTTCGAAACAAGAGTCAAAGGAATCAAGTGAGAAAGTCGGGAATAAAAGTCAAGGCGCACAGACAGTCTGAGAAACATTCGAAACTATCGTAGACGTAAAAGTTGATATCGGCAGCCTCGAACGCGCAACTGGCGGTTTGCTGGCACGGAGACGCCGAGACGGGGACTTTCCATTGTTTCCCAAACTTTTCGGCGGGAAAGCTTGCGCCGACGATGATACCGACACAAATGCAGATGCTTACGACTCACAAAACTTACGTCACCCTTAGAATTGTTCCATTTTCCCATCTAGTGCAGCTACGTGGTCGGCATAACCGACATAACCTATTTAAATACCATAGCGCGATGGCACGATACTCTACTCTGACCCTTATCACGATAAAAAAAAGGCTCATCTCTGATCTACCGACCGGACCCTTTGCGGATCTGTCGAGAGTTAACAGAGAGACAGAACGAACGGATTCGCAGTATTTAGGCCTAAAGGACTTGTCGCCAGCTTCTTGTATCGATCGTTTAATTTGATCTTTTATACAATTTTATTTCGTTCCAGTACCTTTATATCAGACCTCGTGAACGAGTCTCTGCTGACGTTACTGGACTGAACTAGCAGGGAATTGCACATTTTGCACTTTTCTCAGCGACCTCCCGCGAGCTCCGCATCCTCGTCACCCCGTCGCCTCGCCGTTCTCGTCAGTCAGGACCGCCGTTCACCCTCGTTCACCCTCGTTCACCCTTATTCATCCTCACGATGCTACTGACTTGCTCCTTCAATTTCACTGGATCCCTTTCGGTCTCTTTTTTTTCCCTACTTCTTGAATTGGGAAACCTGCAGCTAGTCCTTTTCCGTTCAGATCGGTGTTCGATCCCATAGTTTGCCGTTCTCCTTTATTCGGAAAAAAAAAACTACGACAGCCCCGAACCCGGATTAAGAATCTATGCTTTCTCGTTATTTTCGTGACCGCCGAACACATGTTCTCATCTAGTCAGGGACGGCATGAATTTCGGCATTGCTATAGCATATTTTTATTTTTCGATATTGCCTTCTGAACCTTTCTTCGTACTACCCAGACACCGCCTACATGGACACGTGCTTGTAACGCTCTCGCCGAGATAAACGGCACGTGGCAGATATTCGAGCGCGGTACTGCCAGTGACGGCTGTGAGTTCGTTTCAATTGAGATAGTGGGTGAACGTCAGCATACAATATACTTGTATGTACGTACGGTTAAAGTCGCGAAGCTGCACGGCGCCGGGATAGGAGGATAATGGTTTTGGTGTTTGGCGCTGATGGCGCTGATGGCGCTGCTTGCGATGCACGCACTGGTCCGTTAGCCGTGACTCGTGACCACGGGAACGAGAAGATCGCTTGATGGCAAAAAAAAAAACGAACAGACTAGAGACCGGAAGTCAAGCCAGCGAATAGATAACGCGGATGAAATGTGTACGAACATTATTTTTTACCGGGAAATGTACCGTTATAGAAAAAAAAAAGGAAAAAAAAGCATTGGATCTCGGTTGAACAAGCAGCGAATCCTGCGTCAGCCACAGAAGCGTTATTCTACGACCATGCAGCGACTATCAAAGGTAGGAATAAGTAGCAACCGATGCTCACTCGCTCAGCACTCGCGTTAGCCACTTCAGCCACTCGAAAGCAATCGACTTTTCCCAAGTTCCTCGGTAGTCTCGACGACTCTTGAAGACTCGACGATCCGGCAACCCAACAACTCCGTCCCCTCTGGCCCATTGACTCCTATGACTGAATGTCGCTGCGCTGTCGTGTCTCGTCACCTACGTGTATTCTAATTCTTGCACCGTCAAGGCTTTTCTACACACAATATAACAGATTACGAACGAGGAGAGAGCGGATGAATCGGCTGGACAATAAAAACAATAAATCTCGCAGACGTCCCAGCTATCAGAGTTACAACGATTCGATGCGCTGCAGAACGCAATGTTCCATAAGGCTCTTTCTCCTCTTCCCCTTTTCTCTCTGATGCCCCCCTCTCCCCACGTCTCCTGCATCCCTCCTGTACACGTGTTACTCGACGTCACTAGGCGGTTTCGAGTCGATGTACTGTGTGACGACGTCGTGTTGGAACCAGCGGTGGGTCCTCGCCAGTGGCTGAACCAGCCCAGAGATAATTACGAGCCAGCAAGTCCTCCCTGAATTCTCGAAGTTTTGTGTTTATACGCGTAGAGCGGTAACTGGCACCGAGGCATCATCCCCTAGCAATATTCAACTGGAGGGCACTCGTGCTGTTTCTGCTTCCGTGCACGAGGTGCAATCTGTACCTATAGGCTGGCTGAGGCGGGGGGTGCTGCTGGTGACTGTGGTGATGGGATTAAGGAGGTTAGAGTAAAAATTCCAGAAAGCTTCCCCCCTCTCCCCCTCGCCACGCCCTTGAAGTCTGCTCCAGTTCACTATCGCAATGTAAGCGCGCTCGGCTAGTGCGGTGGCTCGAAAAAGAAGCAAAGGGGAGAGAGATTTAAAAAAGAAGTGATTGGACACGGAAAGATGAAAAATAAGCGGAAAAAGAGAACGCATAGGAAAGAAGGGTGTGTGGAATTAAAAAAAAAAAAAAGGATACTTGAACGTGTGTGGTCTTTCGAGCAGGCAGAGGCAGTGGCAATGCTTATACGGTTGTGGTGGATTGTATCTCGGCTATCGGCAGATTAACGTGTGTCACGTGGGAAGCGCCACCGCTAGAAAATGCTACCGGACGGCCGTTAAAACTAGCGGCCAGCAGAAATGGGAAAATTAAAATAAGCGAATAAAAAGGAATCCCCGGGGAACCTGTTTGAGTAGGTTCGCAAATTGAAAGCGGGAGACCGGATTCGCGGGGAAAGCCGCGGGATGGGAGGTTAGGGCTCGCGTTTGTTCACTCCCCTCCCTTCGCCCCCTCCTTCTCTCTGTTCTATAGGTTATCCATCTCGGGATGCCCCTAGATCGGCTACGGTGGCCCCTCGTGAAATTTTCTAGGCACTCCCGAAGCCAGCCAAGAGCTCGAGGGCGCGTTAGTCGGCAGCAGGCGCCGCGACGCCTAGCATCGCCGAAAAGTATCGATGACTGAGCTCATTAGGCTGCTTTGTGACCCGTGTGTGACGAATCGTCTTGAGACGGTGATGGTAGAATGTGTTTGCCGTAAAGCCGGCGAAAATGACGCGGCAGCGGTAAGTACGTAGTTTCTTGGAGAAATGCGATAATGCCGCACGTGACCAAGAACGACGTCGAAAAGGAAACGACGACGACGTCTCCCGCGCTATCGGCACTCGTATCGACCCTATCGGCCTTATATCTTCGTAGCTTCGGCAAATGGCGCGCACATCCGCGCACATCCGCGAGCTCCCTTTCTGACTTATCGCTGCAGGAAGTCGATCTCGGCAGCGCATCGAGGGCAACTGCGCTCTTTGCTCTTCTATCCGCTGGTCGTCCCGTTCGTTACGTCTTCGACGCCTTGACCCTTCTTATATTCCTGCTCAACCTGTTCAACCCGTTCGATCTGCCAAAACCTGCTGGATTTGGCCAATCTATCTCCTTTTACGCGAAACGTCAAAACTTGATGCCTACACGATTTGGATTCGTTTTTGGATGTTGCCCGGAATTACGAGCCTGCCGTTATTTTACGATGTAGCTGGTGGCGGATGATTTGACCAATTGGAAGATGCACGAAAGATAGGAAAATTGAACACAGAATCAAGTATGACCGCGCTTCCCGGAAAACCATTTGGTAATCCCTTTAGGGAGCTTTCGAATGGATTCGCTTGCATTCGGTTGCATCGGCTGGAATCGCGCAGGGACTCTCTCGCTCCTCTACAAATAGTCGTCAGTAGGTGAGAGAGCCTGTGGGTTTAGCATCCAAATGGCGGCAATTTGCAGCAGGTGATAAAGGTGATAAAGGTGACACACAGTGGTTGCAAGCCTTGTGCTCTCCAGCGTCCCTGCTTCCTCGGTCGCCCCCGTTGAGGTGCTAAGCCCCTAAATAGCTACCCCTTCGTCGAGTCGAGAGAGCCTGTTAGCTACACCGACGTCGACGCCAACAGGCCAACACGCCGACCCACCGACCCACCGACCCACCGACACACCGACAGACCAACAGACCATCGCCGAGCACGACACCAATCCGAATAGCTACGGTGACGCCAACGCCGCTTGCTGCGCACAACCTCAGCGCCTTGCCGCCGCCGTTTCCTAGTGCGCGCGCGAGAGAGAGAGAGAGAGAGAGAGAGAGAGAGACAACGAATAAAAGCAAACCCGCTATTCTCCCGTCCACCCAACCCACCCACTGTCTTTCTCTTTCCACTAACCTCCTTGAGCTTCTCTTCGTTCGCATCGGCTATTGGAAAACAATTGAAACGTTTGCACCTGGACTCGGAGTCGCGTTGTGCAATATTCGATGTATATGTATATGTATACGTATATGGATGCTATGTAACTATAGGGTAGATGAAGTATTAACGTATATTACTGCGTTTTAATGCTCCAGCTACTGAATATATCGTTTGAGAGGAATTCTAATGGCGATTTCCTTCACTTGAAGTTCTGCATTCTCATAGATCCGACGGTGCCAGGACACTCTTCGAGGGACTCATGAATCTAGTACTGTTTACTATGACGTTAATCAATAGCGTAATATTGTGTACGGGAAATCGAGCGAATCGAGCAAGTCCTTTGCTCTATTTTGTAAATTCAGACCGGAAAAATAAAAAGCAAAGCTGCAGCCACCCGATCGCGATTCGCATCGTCCGTGCTCTCTGATTTCGTTCCATTCTCGTGCGCCGCTGGACTGCTAAACAGGAGCTCCTTTCGCTTTCGCTGAATCTCTGGAGAAAGATTAGACAAGGACACACGGATCGCAGTGCCAAAATCAGAACCAGAATCACAATCGCAATAGAGTGTTCTGGCTCGATTCTTTATTTATTCGACGATCATGCTAATTTGTTCGGAACGCGACTTCTCAATGGGATCACTTTGAAACCGCCTGTAGCATCTCCACGTAGCGCCGATTCTCGTCCGATGGTCGTTAAAAAAAATCTGCTGTTTTACATTCCATACACTGCGGACATTGGTGTGGATGGGTGTAAGGCTTGTGCCTATGGGCGGCCGTAACGTCCGTGTCAGGTCCAAGTATCGAGCCGAGGAGGAGCCCCTTATAAATCGCGATTGACAGATTTAACGAGCGGCAGTTATCCGATATTCAAGCCCTCGAAGCCGCCACGAATCGCCACGAGCCGCCACGAACCGCCACGAACCGCCACGAACCGCCGGGCGCCTCCAATGTTCCCCAATGATTTCCAATTGATTTCTCAATGTTTCCAATCGCACGCTGATTCTTTGGCCGATTCGGTTTACTTTACGAGTGATGCCAGCTCTCCTCTCTCTCTCTCTCTCTCTCTCTCTCTCTTAGTTCGATTGCCACCCTCCCACTCTCCCACCCTCCCGTCTTCCATTCAATTCGGCATTGGCAACGTTAGCACCATCGCCACACCGATATAACGAGAAAAACTTTTATTTCTCTCAAGTGGGTAAATACTTTTCGGGATAAAGTAGCTCGGCTAGGCGAGAATCCTCCGTGTACACTCATCGTCGAAAGCTCAGGGTTCGAGGCTTAAGGTTCTAAACTCTCGTTGTCCCTTCCTCTCCTCCCCCTTGATCCCCCGGTTTCGTAGACAGGCCTTTAACGGTAGGAAAATGCTCCAGCCACGTTACGTCTTTCGGGGACCTTTTTTTTAAATTGTTCCTTGCTGGTCTTCCATCATTCGTTATCCATTTTAATGAGTTATCGTGGCCGATTCACATTATCCGAAAGGCCGGAAGTTCGTGCTGCAACGAGAATTCGAGTGGCAGTGGTCCAGGCGCCGGTCCTAGGCCATCTTCGTCCTTCTATGTATTTCCTTGTCAAGCATTTGCAGTCGACTGTACGGAAACCCAATTTAGTCTGCGGTCGACTAATCCTATCCTCCTACATACCATCAGTCGATAGCTCGTGGCTCACCCCAGTTAAACCCCTTTCCACGAGCCGGCGATCCCCTTCTACCAATTCCCTTATCCGTTCTCCATCGGTGCTCGACCACAAGACTCCTGCGAGTCCTGCGAATCCTACGAATCCTACGAATCCTGTACGAGTGCTCCCTTCCGAGCCGAACAAAACTAGACTTTTCTCTGAAGAGAAGAAATTTCGAAAAAAAGACAGTGTCCAGCAGCGAGTGACAAGAAGATGAGGAATAACGTTAAATATAACGACAGTGCGTGGACCATTCGAAGGATCGTTATTAAATTGAATATTTAATTAAACGGATTTATTATATAATAGATGCCCAACCGATATTCGATCTCGATGATCTTACCTCAAATGACGTATCGAATTAACTCGAGTTCTTTTGATTCGTTCCCCGGTGTCTGTATTCGTTCGAGAGGGCATCGTCGGTGCTGACAGTGTCAAGGAGGTCGAGGGCGTCGAGGGCGTCGAGGGCGTCGAGGGCGTCGAGGGTGTCGATGCCGCTGGTAACCTCGATGGCTCCCGGAGTTTCGACTTTGCTGTACTCGGCGCATCGCGAATTCACGATTCACTTAGCAGATTAAAATCCATGGAAGAAAGAAGGCCGCTGGAAGAGCGAAGAGATGGCCGTCGAAGAGACAAGACCATCGAGACCAATTTCGATCGATGATTAAATGCTCTGCAGGGCAGAGACACGAAGCCAAGAGCAGATCAGTCGGAAGTAACCTTATTCTTTCTACAGTTATAAATAGATGTCTTTTTTTTTATACGAGAAAGGACTTAATTATTCTCACTGATTTATCAATACATCAACCGAGTCTCATTCCCAGTTTGCCCAACGATACAGCGAGGTCACGGTGATAAAGCGGCTCCGGGGGTGTGGGCGAGGGGGGAAGGTTTTGGACGGTGGGGGGAAGCGGAGCTGGAAGGCAGCATGCTGCCGCAGAATACAGCCAGCTACGTGTGACATAGTTTGCCAAACATTCTCGAATAGTTGAGCAACAATTTTGCGCAGTATTTTATGGCTGGTCTTCCTCTGGATACACTCGTGAGTTCCCTCGCCATGTCGAACACACATTTTCACGTCCCAACTCACACGCACGCACGCACACACACACGCGCGCGCGCGCGCGCACGCACGCCCGGACACACGGACACGATGAAACGAATTGCTCGGCAGAGCCGGAAGTCGCGATGAGTATCTGGACTACCGATGACTCCCCTATTGCCGATTCCCCGTTCTCTCATTTCGACGCTCGCCAGACTTCCGGCAGTGTCTCCCGATTCTTCTTGCGAATCCATCTCGTCGCGCGGCTCTGACTTATGCAGAAGCCCAGCCCGCAAATCGAAACTCAAACTCGAAACTTTCGGACAAACGCGAAGGGAGCTCAAATTCTCAGGCCGAAATAACATTTCTTCGTTCAGCAGCTTCCGTTAAAATGTGACACGCAAAAGAATCTGACAAAGGATAACTTTGTCCAAGGAAATTGTAGTTGTAGATTTTATTACTTTTCTATACATCTTTCCTCTCAACGCTCTACTCCTTTCAGATCTCTTTCTTCTCGGTCGTGACTCCTTGTCATTCGTACTTTTGGCAGCATCATATTCTCCTCATTATCCTCAGCCGATAGTTTTCCTAAAATTTGATTAAAATTATCAGCAGATTGGTCCAGGGTCACTTGACTCTCCTCTTCTGGTGTACCTTCACCTCGCCATTAATTGCTACCGTTTTTTAATCTCTGGCATCTTCCCGTGTTCCCGTTCCTACTGCTATTCCTTGGCTCCGCGATCCTCGTCCGTCTCGTCATCCTCGTCATCCTCGTCATCCTTGTCATTCTTGTCATTCTTGATATGTATTTCCCTCACGGCTGACATTGGTGGTAGTGGTGGCGGCGGCGCCACTGATAGTGCCAGCAGTGGCGTCGCACTTTCGACGAGCCCTTAGATCGAGGGGCGAGAAGAGGTCTTGGGGAAATTATCCGTTGTTTCGCGAACCCTTAGATTAGGCTTATCGCGCACGAGCCAGTTCGACTCTCTCTCTCTCTCCCTCTCTCCCCCTTCCCTCTCCCTGGCTGCGGGGATTAGCTGGCTCTGCGGTTGGCATTCGTGGGGTTCGCATTCGCATTTCGGGGGGAATAATTGAAGACATAGCCATGAGTCAGGGCTACGTGGAATCCTACCTACGTAACTACGTGGCAACTACGTACAGAGCTACACGTTTCCGACAAGGACATCCTGTGCCTCGCGATCTAGTAGTCGTGGAGGCCAAGCGCGAGTGGCGGGTCCGTGCAGGATGCCAGCAGGATGTCAAGACGTTCGGCGGAGAAATGCCAAAATTCCGAAATTCCGAAATGCGACCTGCTCTTCCGTTCTTACAATCAGCCATAGAGAGTGGAGCTTCGCTTTAAGCGGAGACCGAACAGAGTGCGGAGTGCGCCCAAACTGGATTACACATTGCTGTCCCAGGGTGCAGCCACTACACTTACCCTACCGGCCTCCAGCTAAATCGAATCACAGCATCCCGAACGAAGTTAGCGATTCCCCTCGAGCATATCACGCATGTACACGCACGAGGACAGTCGGGAAGCAGCGCTGTCACGCACATTCGCTTCCGTGTACACATTCTACGTGGGAAAACAAACTCGCATTCTCGATCTCTCCCTCTCTTCATTTTTTCCGTGCCGTTGTTCTCTCTCTCTCTCTCTCTCTCTCTCTCTCTCTCTCTCTCTCTCTCTCTCTCTCTCTCTCTCTCTCTATCTCTCTC
>JARQTH010000010.1:87589-119785 GCA_030142595.1 Trachelus iudaicus | reverse complement strand
ATTTACTTTATTGATTTAATTAATTATTTTAATGTTCCAAACACCTAATTTATTAATATTTCAATTTGAACGTAATTTCTTTTCGATATTCTACAATTTCAATTCAATTTTTATCTACTCCGTATATTGTACAAGATTTTGATTTAGCCTCAATTTTATATTTTGAATAAATTTTGAAAGCAAATCAAGATCCAATAATATTTAGTAAATATTGTGATGCTGCACGGGTGTCATGTTGACACTGCACTTTCTTAAAAATATCTTAAAAATGTTTCAACAATAGGCTTTTTCAATAGTTCCTGATAAGTTCTATAGTTCCCGGTCTCGTTCTAAAGCTTCCTTTGTTCTAAACCTCTGCCCGGCAAGCTACGCGTTCGTGTTCACGTTTAGCTCGACTGCGACGGGATTCGCATTGTCGACGAAGGCGATGATAAAAAAAATCCTATTTCCAGACTCGCCACTACGGTCTGACGCCATGACTTTGATATCCCCTAAAACCGTTGTGCATCTCCTAATTCATCTCTGCCTTATACGTCTCTTATACCCTTCGGGAATTCCCCATCATCGATTTACCCTCTCCCTAACGAACAAAATCAGTTAATAAATAATATTCGTAGAGCCTGGTTATGACTAAATTTTGTTTTTAACATTTCAAAAGAAAACTATTAATCATCAAAACTTTCTAATCAGACTATCAACCACCACCGAAGAATTATTACAAAAAAGAAAAGAAAGGAAGTTAATATTGTCCGAATAACTTACGATTAGTCAGGTCATCCCCTGTGATCTGCTGTCGATAAATCTGCGAAAATGCGAATGACAACCATTAGGTCGGTTGCTGGATGGTGCTGCCCCCGGGTGACGTATTTCCAAACTATCCGTTACATGAATTTCATCCAATAATAATATTACACAACGACGTAATTAATTGTGCTTAACCAACAGTGGCGCATTGTACCATAATATCTGTAAAAAGTAAAATAAACATTTTACATTTAAAAAACATAGTATTCGATATGAAGGAATGACGCAACGTACAAAAAACGATAGATTTACAACGGCCTGGTGGAGGGATAATTTTGAATCATCAATTTTTCAATAAATAATAAATATTGCACGTTAAACGCCGTACCGTATCTTTAATCGCGCTGCAGTCCGTAAATATGCACGAGTTCAAATTAATAAGACTGTGATTAGACACGAGACCGAAGAATTTTTCTGGGAAGCAGGGTAAAGCCATACGTTTATTAGCGATTAAAAGCGAAATAGAAGTATGACCTGTTAGTCACAGGGACTAATCAACCGCGAGATATAACAGCGTTAACAATATCCATTGTTGCCTCGACGAAAGAATCTTTCGAAAAATGTGTCGACTGCACGAGAATCCAACGTGCGCGATACGTGAGTAATTACGTAAACTGTTAAAAATATTTTGCGACTTTCGCATTGCCTCACGTTTCGCTGTCCACGAGGAATCGCTTTCGCAGTACGGGGAAAATGTCCACGCGTTGTAAAACGACGTCTCTTCCGATGCAAATTGGAATTTTCCGATCGGAGGTCAAGGGGAGCCTCGTGTAGATCGGATCCACGTAGCAGCTGGATCGAAGAATCGTGTTACCGCGACTGAACGAATTCCCATCCAAGACGATTAGTGTCCCAATGGAAAGAGATAGTAAACTCGGAAGACTGTACTGGATCCCAATGTAAATATGTCCTTTTTAGGTAAAAGCGCGTTCATCCTCCATCTTGGGTAATGTCCGACTAAGAGAACGCGACCCGGATCTCCTACGACCGATCCGTCTTTTTAGGTTATGAACTCTAAGGAGAGACCGTCTGACTGTCTCGAGGGTAAATTTCACGAATACAAAATGTGAAATGTCCGTAGGAGTAAACATTTTCGTTGGTCCTTCTTCGATCATTGTACATATATTAGATTTACGCAGTGACTCGAAGAATACAGTCGACGTCAGCGCGTGAACGCAAAGGTAAATACACTGCGAAATAGGCGGCCTCGGTATAGTATGTTAAAACTGATTCCCCAGGTGCTGAGGTAGGCATAATAAGGACTTGAACTGGATTCCGAATGCGTGACCATCCTCGACGGATTTGCAATAACTCAGGTAAACAAATGGCGCGATTGCAGGCGACGGTTTCGCCACGTTCCAGATAAGGATTGAATATAACCGGGTGGACACCCCATGGCGGATCAAGTTGCAGCCGAAGTCCCGATACAGTTCGCAGCTCTTTCGAGAATGTCGAGGTTCTCTTTCGTAAGGAACAGCCTGGTCCTCCTGGTCGCGTGTTTGCTGCTCGCGGAGAAGAGTCCGAGTGTGTTGGCGATCAAGCACTGCAAGAACGCTATGATGGACGTGATCATGAAGCACTGCAGCGGTGCTCGATTCGCCAGGGATCTCGAGCACGTCGAGAATTCAGCGATCCCCGAGGATGGTACGTAAAGGAGTCCTGAAAATCGGCAAATCATTTTCCCAGTGACCGTCACGATCGTAATAATAAATTTGGCGCGTGCGTGAACTGTACGGAGTTTTAATTGGGTTCAAAATAATTAGATGCGGTACACCAGGAAGCAGAATCGAGTGCCGCGAATACGCACGACAAAAGACAGGTTAACGCGGAAGCTGCAGCCTCTGCGATCGCCGAAGCGGCGCCGATAGTAATGGATATGCTGCAAGGAAACCACGGATTAAACCGAGGACAGTTTGGTGGACCAAATCCGTACCAATACGGCAGAATGCCTGGTGAATATTTCCCCCGGGGTGGATACCCACAATTTAACCCTTACGGTAATCCCGGTGTCTACGGAGGACCTGCTGGCTACGGAGGATACAGTGGCTACGGTGGCTACGGACCAGAATTTCACGGTGGATTCCAGGTAAGATAAATTTTCATAGAATACCGATAAATGCATGCTCCTCTCGTCTTGCCGAAACCCGACTGTCAAGTGACTAACGCAAAATATTTGTCTTGCTTGCATTTCCCTTGGTCCCGTACTTACGCAGCCTCAGATCATGTTCCGTCGCTGAGGATGTCATCCAGATTACTAAGGTCGATGGTAGCGCTATGAGACCAGTGGTTGTAAAGCTAGTCTCTAGCTGCTGCGGCTGAATATTCTGAAGATTGGGAAATGTGACAGGGAGCTGGAGACAATCTGGGAATGGATTTGACGAGTGACGAGGTAGAGGAGCTCTACAGAGTCTACGAGAGGCTGCCCAGAGCTTCCATGAGCAAGGAAGACGCTAAAAAGCTCTTCATTGAAATGGCTGCCAAGTGCTGTCAAAATTTAAATAACTGCATCCTGGACGAGAATCTCATACCCTGCACGTGACTTGGATTATAAGTTTCAGAAGAGACTCTTGATTAGCCTTCCACTACCTTATATTTATCTTCGTTCACTTCGTAACCCAATCTCTTGGTGCGAGTGTACGACTTGCATCGTGATGAAATTAATAAATAATTTATTTGAATATGTCTCCACTAAATTATTTCATTGACAAATAACATCCGAGTATCCGGATGTGCGAACGACATTAAAATATTATCAATTAATCATACAATATGCTAAAGCATGACAGCTGCCAAGGCTCGATCGATGGTAAATAATGAATTTTCGTGCTGATTGATAATTGATTTATAATTCCATAAAAACGCAAGTCTTATTGCTAGCTGGTTATCCCACGCAGGAAACATAACTACGATCTCAGTGTTATATCGCACGAGTAATATCTCTAGGTTTTAATAAAATAATCCGCCTACAATGTCTATGCTAATTGTAAGTCGATTAATCGTAATTAAATACTAGTGAGATCATCAGTCGGCAGATATTAATTCTACGATAAAATTACTGGCAACATCGGATCGCTTAGTTGCATTAAATACCTTAAGCGAATATAATAGTCTTTCGTTGCCTCCGTTCGATCGTGAACTCGTGTCTTTCTCAGTTCTATGGGAGAGCGTTGTATCGCTTCTCAAGAAGTTATACACAATTATCCGAATGGGATTCGAAATGGATTCACGAATGTGATAAGCGAGTAAATTACAATCTGTGGGATATGGGACTCGCCATTTTCCCATTGCGAAATCCGAATTACATTCGGATCAGTGAACTATGAGAGCTTCGTTGGGATTTGTCCTATGAATCTAAGTATATAAGAGAACACACCGCCTTCGTTAATTCGCCTTAAGTCGTGCCGTTCTCATAGCAACGTAAGAGCAGTCCTTCTTTTGAAGGAAGCAAAATGATAACGTACGGTTAAACAGTCACTTAAATCCTGCATAGGATTTCGATGGAAATAGCACTATAGAGTCAATCGGTTCGGGTGAAGTCGTTCCCACTTGAAAGGCAGGCACACTAGGAATCACTATTTCCTGTGGCACCTGTAACAAGGTTAAATGAGTAAAATTTTAATTAAAAAATTTCACCAGCGTACACCTAGAATATACGATTACTTGGATACCCTTGACCATGCAATAAATAATCTAGAGTTACTTTTACGTGCAAAATGATACGTGCGGCATTCGCATGCGTGAAACCGCGTGCAGATAAATCTTCTTGCAACGAATACGACAGCAGCGTGAATTATGGAGACTAGATGCAATAGAATTGTTATTTTTGTTAGTGTAGAAACACCTTGCCGTAACGACGACGTTTGTGACGTCGGCGTCGGCACCTACACCACTTTCCGCGTCCCTTATCGCCCTTTTCACGAGCACCACCCTCATGCTTTTTTCCTGGACGACCGTCGCGACGTCGATCCTTACGTTTTTTCAGCCTGTCGTGATTTGGCATGGCGCCCGGACGATCCTGTGCCACCATCTCCTTCACCGAGGAATAAGGCAGATTGACTATCGTGAAGGGTGCGTCCCTGTAAGAGAAAATGAATTTTATTAGTCCTTGAATTTTCTATCGTTACGCGCAAACGTCCTCACCAATCACGCAGACATGGTCGCATGCTCGTTGCCCATGTAAACACTTATGCAACAACGAAAGATTAATTTAGGGAAAACAAGTCACATAACAGTCTATAGATAGTGTTCCCGTAGCACTTCGGACTTAAGTACCCCTGACCACGTCCCCGTCGTAGTTGACATGGTCGTAGTCGTCGTGATCGCCAAATGGCCATACCCAGTATCAAGAGTACACTTGGTGAACTTGTAGTATATCCAAGCAGACAGATAAACCCAAGTGATAATAAGAAATCAATTGTTGTAACGTACATACGATTTGTCAGGTTGGTATACCTGGACGATCGGAAGTATAATATGTCTTTAAACAATCGATTAAAAGCCAACTTAATCCTGCCGGTTATCTGAGACGGCGAAACGCAAAATATTGTCTGGCGATAACGAGCCAAAGCGCGCTGGTACAAGTAAAAGCTTCTCTAACGTTTTTAAAAGTGAAGACATCGATACCTCCTCGATTCTGGTTTATCCGTTTGGGAGACTGGAAGAATAAAAATGAAGTCCAACGTTACTTGTATACTCACAGAGCGTTGTAAGCCCTGTCCGGTCCCTCCTCGGAAGCCGGTTTGCAATAGGCTTCGAGCTGCTCCAAACTGCAAGGATTGTAGCAGCACTCCTCGACGAGTCCTGGACCGGAAGACCCTTGATAGCTGTCCTCGCCGAAAGGCTCGTTGTAACCCCGACCAAGACAGGCCATGTGCAGCGCTTGGCTGAGACTCTTGGAGCAGAGTCTTTGGGTCTTCTGCAATTTGCGATAGGGTGCGCACTGGACGTTCACGAAGAGATTCTCGACGACGAGGGCGAACGTCAGGACGAGGAAGTACAACCTGACGCGTGCGTCCATCGTGAAAGGGCGTCCTTGCAGCATCATCGCGCCTTTTATAGCACTTTCGACTTCTCGCCACACGAGGGTGGGGACAGGGATGAATGAGTAGAAGCGGTCGCGAAGAGTGAGGTGGTACCTCTTTCTAGACAAGACTAGGTGGTCTCTGAGCTGTCACTGTCCAGAAGGGTTCTCCGGCACTCTTAAATTTTTTAATTTCTCAAAGTCAACCTTCACCCTCCTATGGTCTTTCCACTGTTCATTAAGATAACTGTAGACACTGCTGATAACACTGTAAGGGTTTCTTGCAATCAACTTTCAAACGCGATTCCTTAGACTTGTAACATTTATCCTTAAGTCATTGGTATCAATGATCAAGGATCAGCAGAAAATTTTTCTTCTTTCCTCTTGAAAATCCAGAGTCCCTTATACACGGATGACAACCACTTCGTACGGCAATGAAGTCCCGTTGAAAATCGATGCTTCGTTCATTAATGATATTCAATTACTTCTCAGGTTACAGCCAGCCAATAATGGGTCTCCCCGATAATAACGGAGTCCCTTTGTCGTCTTGCGGCTCTTTGGGTGGGACGCTTGGAGACGCTCTTGTAACAATCGGTGGAAGAATGGTAGCAAGGGTCCCAGCACCTAGCACGAGCCACGATTATAGGAGTACGATCACCGGTGCCGACGGTCTCTTCACCAAGCTTTCCCAAGAAGCCTCTTGTTGGTACCACGTTCCTCGGTGCCACTGGTACCGTCTATGTCACACTCGGACTCCATACCCTGACTCTGCCAATGGACACGCTGATAACGCCTCCACTGTAAACATTCAGAGACAGAAGGGACCAAGTGCACGCTCTGTTAATATATGCTATTAATAAATGGAAAACCAGATTTGTCCCCGTTGCCGTTACTCCAGTTAACATTTACATTGACACTCCTTTTTCCTGTTAATATTCTTACTCTCTCAGACATCTCGTGTACATTTGTTCCAGCCCACTTGCCGATAATTCTCTTTTCTTCTTCCTACCGACAAAAGGACAAGTATTACTTGAGTCACTTGACAATGCTTCTAACTCGTTCGACGGACAATGCATCTCTCGAGTCTCTCGAGATTTTCTGCACCAGAGATTTCTCTTTGAGCGAGCATACTCGAGGATAAAGGGATTCGCGATTACGATTATGAGATGTCCTCGAGTGTCGACTTAAATCCTAGGTCCTTCTCATACTGAAACGGGTACGAGGAAGAACCAGGAAACCCTTCTACCGTGGGAGTCGGTAAGGATGACCTCGTTTTATTTCACCTTGATGTAACAAAAGTCGGATAGTCTTACGTTTCCAAGGGTCTTGGTCGAGGCTCCATGGACAATACAAACACGTGCCACGCGATAGGCGGATACCGCAATTGCCACGAGTATTCGAGGCGTACAGCGACACCGTCAAGATCCATATCAGAAAGTTACTCTGGATCGCTCTGAAACGTGAAAGTTGAGCAACGGATTAAAAAAAAGAAAAAGAATGAAAAGACTTCCACGTTCTCTCAATACCTTCCTTCTCTAGGCGCTTGTCAATGGATCACGAAGACGTAAGGAGATACAAGGATGACGCTACAGCGACGAGGGAGAAGAGAGGCCGTGTGAAAAGTTCGAACCTCCGCACATTTTGCTCCGCGTCGAAACGGCGCCCGACGTTTTTAGTCCAGACGACGTATTATCAATGAACGTATAAATTGTCATCTATTATCTCTCGTAGAAAACAAATTAACCATGCGGCTCAGAGACTAGACTTCGCTCGGCGTTCATAATAATTCCTACCGTCCAGGGAGGATGAGTGACGACCGACCCCTGTGGACCAGAACGGGGTTAAGTTCGTGTCGACCGACGATATTTTTAGAATCATTTCCTTATCCAGGAATGCGGTCGGGCACCGCGTATCAATCCTAGAAGTATTTACACTCGGCGGTCACTCGTATCTATTTTTCTTTTTACTTTATATACAGCGGCAAAGACCTCCGGCTCTCTAGCGTTACATAAAGTTGTATGCACTTACGTAAAAGTCACTAGGAAACGCTCTAGGGATCTATCGGGCAACTTGACTCGGGGAAGGCGGGAAATTTAAATATCTTTAAAGTCAACATTAGGATATAGTCAAACGCACCGCTCTCCCTTCCTTCTCGGTATCTTTGACTTCGTTATTAATTGAATCTCTTTAACCGTTGCAACAAGCTCTGATCGAGTGGACGCCCGATGAGACCGTAGCTGACGGCGTAATTGTAAATAGCGCCTCAATTACGCGGTCTACAGAGAAAGTATGCGATAATTGACAAGGTGCATGACACATCGGTCGTATGGATACGAGATTTGCATTTGTATCAAAATAATTGAATGGACGTGCACGTTGCGTCGGCAAGCGATTAGTAAACAACTGGGAATTCGGGTGCGTTACGTTCGAGTGTACGAAAACGTCATTAGTTGCGTCAACGTCGAATGAATCGTCATAGAAAATTACCAGCGTTTAAGATTCAATAACTAAGCATATCTAAGAGCTATTTTAATCGTTCAGAGAAATTGTGTGTTTGCAGCGAAATATTGCGTGTCGAGTCACAGAGGTCCTTGATAACAGCACGTGCACGTTAATACGCACGAAGCATTAAAGTAAGCAGGCTTGTAAACAAAGGAGGCAATACGTTTTGGTCCGAGAGAGAAGGAGAGTGTCGTTAAAGAGATAAAGAGAGAGAAAGAGAATTACTATGCCTAAAATAAAAGTTGGCTGTCGTGTTGTTTGTCTTTTTTTTTTTTTTCAAAATTGTCAAATCAACGTTCACGATACGGAGTACGCTTTCGATGCATTCTACTGGTCATAAACACGATTTCGGTCATGCTGTTTATTAATATTTTGACGATTGTTGTCGATAAGAAAAGAAAAAAGAATATAATTACTTCGAACCCGAGGCTATCAACCGTAACTGTTGATCGATGATTCGAATCAGGAAACAATTGACATTCTATGAACTACAGTTACAACAACAGATATGATCTAATCAAGTTGTTAAACAATAACAAGGTTTCTCTTTCTTTTCAGAAACCCTTGCCATTGTTTAGTGCAATCACCCCTATTAGTATTTTACAGTATGACGGAATGATGAGTTTCTGTAAACAAACAAGGACAAGGTTCATTATGTAAATGACTATGTGCTGCAAGCCAACAAGTGACCAAGGCGAATTCGTAAAGGGAACTCCTTTGAACTGCACAATATTCATTGTGGTCAATGAAGAACAAAGATACAATGAGAGAGAGAGAGAGAGAGAGAGAGAGAGAGAGAGAGAGAGAGAGAGAGAGAGAGAAAGAGAGAATGGGACTGGGAGAGAACGAAAATTCTATCATCGTTCCATGGCGTGTTAAGTAAAATCAAAAAAATAAAATAAAAAGAAAACAAAATGGAATGAGTAAACAAGCACGTTTTTTTCATACACAAAATCCTAAGCCACAAGAGGAAAGTAATTGAAGCCGAGGAATGTTAGAAGAGAGGAGCGTAGGAGAGGAGCAGAGACTACTATCTAATCTGTATGGAACAGTGTAATCAGCCACTAGGATTCCTTGTTTTTGCCGTTTAGCGCCATCGTATCCGTATACGTATACTTTGGTTCTGCGATAAAAACCTATTACGATAACCCTGGGACCAGCTAGAGGTCCGAAGGTAGTGCCCGTGGCGCATGCTACGATCTGAGGCTCATTAACTGGACTATTAATAGATCAGCAAAAGGGTCTGAGGGCTTAAGATTCTAAAACGAGATAAAAAAAGAAACCAGAGTTTCCTCATTTGTTTTCCTTATACCACACTGTACGTGCACACTACTGCTTAAGCATCGGTAGCAGCGCGTAAACGATTTCTTTAAAATCTTAAACGTATCCAGCAGCACCTGTGTACCATATATTTAAGTATAAAACTTTAATGATTCTTTTTAATTTCCATAACTTCCAAACGATTTAACCCACAGACACTTAATGCGGATGAATCCAGTGCCTGCCTGGGTAAGGCTTTACGCTGTGAATGGTAATTGCAAGAGGCAGGTTCACAGTGAGCACCGACGTGTGCGCTCCTGAGGATGAGCCGAAGAGCAACTCGTAGAACCTATGATTCGTGGGTAGTCCGTGTTCCATAGTTCCGTGCTCAGGACGGATAAACGTGTTTGCCCTGCAACGTCAACATCATCAGCAGCACATCGGCACACGCCTAAACGAGGCTCCTCCGCGTGGGGTTTGTCAAGTGGAGCACGTACCGGTGTATCCTAGGTGCGGCTATTAAGCATTATCGCGGATTAGAGAGGGGTCATAATCGATCTAGTATATTAGGTGAGAAGGCAGTACCTATGAGAGCGTGGTGAATCGTGTATCGTTATTGGATTCCTTGGTGAACTAGATGCAAAGAGATAAAGGTGTGGAGGAGACGCGATGACACCGCCGATAGGATGGAGCCTGGGTCTTACCAACCGTGACAGTTGCAAGACAATAAGAGTCATTTTACTGGGTCAACCTGGAGTCGGTAAAACTGGTAACTCCATGCAGCTGCCTCTCGCGATGAGAGTTCAGAACCTAGAGAATACAATGTGTTTATAATTCTAGCACTGGCAGTGCGATTCAGCACGCGACGCTTCATCGGGGAGTATGACTGTACCACTGAAAGGATTTACAAGATCGATGGTCCACTAGGTTCATGGGAGATCGCTGATCCACCAGGATACCCACCAGCTCCAACAGAACCCAAGTTACGATGGGCTGACGCTATTCTACTGGTGTACTCTGTGTCTGATCGGGTCAGCTTCGACGAGACTTCTCGTCTGAGGTCTGTTATCGAATAGAGAAGGCAAAGATTAAATTTTTATTAGAGTCTACACTCTATTCAGGTTTCTAGTGAGTCATGCCCGAAGAGGTAGGAAGGTACCCCCGGTGGTACTCCTAGTCGGCAACAAGGCAGACCTATCCTGTTCACCGGGTGAAAGGATGGTCTCCGCCTGGGAGGGTCGTCGAAGAGCCGACGATATACAAGCCCATGGCTTCTACGAGATCTCCGTCAGGGAATCCATCGACCAGGTACTATCGCAGCAGGATAAATAAAATCGTGCTGACTTCACGCGTATCGAAGACCGCACATGCTGTGTGCCATCGGGACCGATTGCATTGACCATTCCTCAGCGCCTACTGTTTCTCTCTGTGTCAGCGTTTTCGTTGTCGGCCTCGAGTATCGCAGCTTCGACACACATGCGCGTTCACGTTTTATGCACTCATTGAAAGTGACAGAGTTCTCGATGGAGTTGCCCTATGCACTGAGCGCTATTTTTCTAGATGCGTCTTGTTTGCGGTACGGTCCCGTCATGGCGTACACGCGTGATTGTACGCGTGGCCGTAAACAAAATCGATATCTCTTCCTCCCGCGATGTCCAGACAACTTTCTGAGCTTGTAACGTCTGGCAATGGCTGGCGTCTGGCGCCGACACGCATCAGTGCGAGTCAGTAAAGAGCCACCCTCGAACTCTCGACTAGTAAACACCAATAGGAGCACTTTGTATGCTCGATAGATACATCACCTATTTTTTCTTTGTAACCCATAGGTCATGGCCGTCTTCGCTGAGGTTGCTAGACTCGTTACCGAGGTCTCCAATAATCCTGGTAATCAGACCAACCCTTTCAGGCTGCGCGCATCAACGGATGGTACTATTAACTCCTTGAGGAGACCGACGCCACCGCCACCTAGGAGAAGATTCAGCATTTCTGCGAGAGGAGCGCCACCTTAGGTGCGGTGGCTGATAACAAGGATTCGCGAGTAGTTTAGGACTATGTCAAAGGATTTTATTAACGATGAATAACGATCATATTTATCCGTATCTTAGAGATAGACCTAGAGCTTTTGAATTCTCGTCTTGTATTGCTGTTCGACATTTTGCCACGGCATTGGCCGCTGCTTTACCCACTGAAAAAAAGATTATAACTAATGGCTTTCTCAAGTGCTCGCTTGATTTATTTCTTTGTCCTATTCCTTACCACGAAGTCGCGAAGCTCTTTGAACACCCATATTCAGTTCCTTCAGAGCATTCGTGAACTCTCGATGACTGTTTCGCTTGATTTCATGTTCCCTTATCAGATCCGCGTTGACAACTTTCAATTGATTCAGTCTCTTTCTCATGTCTTCTACGTTCTCTAATATTCTTGCATCCTCCAGGCGTATTAGTAAATTTTTTAAAAGGGTCGACGCACTCGCAGTTTCCCCTTGAAGCTTAGCTTCGGTCTCGCGTAAACCTTTTTGGGAATAGTCGTTATATCATTTTTGATAAGATAAGAAAAAACAAAAACAATTTCAACGAACCCCGAACGCGTTCCAGGACCTCTGACAGTCGTTGTTCCTCTGCGGGAAACTTCGCCTCGGAATTGAGTTCCCTCAATCCCAGGTAGCTAGCTAGTGACTGAATGAGATCACCAGCAAACGCAGCATCCTCTGTATTAATAGTAACACGGCCAGAAACTGTAGCATTGAAACGATGCAATTTCTCATCTCTGAGTCCACGGAACCAGAAGTCAATGGAGCCCGCGTTGACTCCGTCTTCGGGAACCTCGAGTTCTTCGTTGAGTAAAAAATTCTGATTGAGCCAGAGAGCAATTCTTTGTGGCCTCTCAGGTACCTGGATCATGGTAGCTTGAACATCATCTGTTCCAATATCATGAAAGATCAATTGTTTGACAATAAAACATACCTCTGTGAAGACACCGAGTTCGCGTAACTCCTCAGGAATGTCATCAGGTTGTGATATCGCTTGGTACATGCAGAACCGCGGAAGTTGTCGGGTCAGCTCAAAGACCTGAAGAAGATCTGCTCCAGGTGGTCCCACGCAAGCCTTCACGTGAATATCGACGGGTTCGTTCTTCGGAGGTCGTAGTTCAATCTCCAGTTCACCCTTTGGTCTATTCGGATGTGACACCAGGGTCTCGCCCTCGAAGACACCCTCAGCAAATACGATAGCGCAATGTACCAGGAGTCCTGGTCCAGATGCCAGAGATAATCGGGCAGCTCCTTTGCTGCACGTCAAATTAATTGCCAACCTGGTGCCGTGATAAGTGCTGGGGACAGTAGCTGCTCGCTGACGAAGTTCCAGCTGCAGTGCCTGCTTCTTGGCCAGGAGCTCACGCATCGTTTCCCCGGGTTCCGAAGAATCCACGATAGAGCCAGCAGCATATCCGCGAACTGGAACAATTAACATTTAGACAGGATTAATAAATAACGTAACAAATCAATTGTATTCATATTCTTATACCTTCTCCAATAACGGAAACTACAACCAGATCCGATCTTCCGGTTCTCCTGTAGTCCGCCTCTACTATACCAGCAATTCCTGCGGATAACTGAAATCTAAATGTAACCTCTCCCGTGGCACAGGATCTGGCATCGATCTTTCCACTGCTCCAACCTGTTACCAGTTCCAGGATACCGTCTCCGTTGACGTCGAAGGCGCGAATAGAAATGACTCTGTGCTTGGACTGGTAAAATAATACAGAAGGAAAATTATTTAAAATATTAAGGAGGTATTCGACTACAAAGAGACAATTACTTTAACGCGCCAGAGTCTTTGTCCCGATTCGTAAACACCGACGGTACCATTTCCTACGGCATAGGCAAACTGTCTATTAGGAAGTGACGTCAGAGCTGTAACGGAAGCAGTTTCCTTGGTCTCCCAAAGTACAGCGTCTTCCTTCTGCACCTTTAATTCAAAATCTTCCGTTCCAGTGAGCAGCTGAAACGTGAATCTTGACGTTTGTAAATGTTCAAATAAAATTATTGACAATTTTAATTGCATTACTTCGTTATTGCCATCGCCATCGAAGTCGAAGAGGGTCAGGGAGGTAACGACGTCTCCTGTGACCGTCCAGAATATTTCGTTACCTTGAGAATCCAGAACGGTTACAGAACAACTTCCACCAATTATAGCTACTTGACTCGGTAACCATCCCAGTTTTCCAACAGCCATACAGTGAACGCCATCTTGCATCTGTGTATGACAGATATATAGTTGTAAAATATTATCCTCCGAAGCCATCAAGTACAAGTTATCTACCTCCTTGTAGAAGACATCGGCATTGTCCTCGACATTGTATACCAATAAATGTGTAAGAGTTCCTACAAAGAGTACCTCTCTTTCATCCTCTCGAAAACGTCCGGTGCAAATGGCGGTGACCTAAATTAAAGAAATTCATGGAATCTTCGAGGAGCGGGAACTTTGATTTATTTTATTATCATTGTTACACGCGGTGCATGAAAATCCTTGGTGCGTTTTTCAAAGTGCTCTTAAAAAGCCAGACCTGCTTGCCAATTTGCAACTCGGCCAACTCGCCGCTCCAAGCGAGTCGAGCGTTGCTCTGTTCGCTCTGAGGGTTGCTAGGGTTCGTTGTGGATGGTATCCTGTGAGGACTGTGCACCAGGATATTCCCACTGGAAGTGGCAGCGGCTAGACACGCATGGGATCCATCGAATTTACCACTGGCTACAATCGTCGGCTGGATGCGTCTTTGAAGATAAAGAGAAAACGCGGCCATATCAAACCATTTACTGTTTTCAGTGTAACTTTACTCTGCCTACTGTGGCGATGCTAATCGTGGCGCAGTGTATTGATTTTCTAAGCTTGTAACGCCTGTGTATTCGAACTCAGTTTACCTATATATATTGTATATATAATAATACACATGCGCCAAAATGTGGTACTTATGAATTTAAGTTATTAACTTTTTTATTGGATACACATTGTCTTGGCTCTTGCCAATCGATTAGCTGCTTTATTACGGCTTGGTATTATTTTACACGTAGTCAGCACACTCGAATACTTTATTACAACATCGTATGTTGCATTTGGAAAGGTAAGCAGGTGTAGACAATATTTTTATAGAGATCATTGACGTTGACCACCTCCACCACCAGCAGCTTCTGGATTTGTTGCGGAAGTCAGAACTACAAAGATTACAGCTGGGACGATGTACATCCACTAGAAATAAATTTTATGATCTTTATGGTCTGCTCTGCGGAAGTCCATTGGTATTATTTTTTTCTGATATCTTACGTATTTAGCGAGGAAGGAACGGTTATCTTTGGTCTCTCCCCTTTCACGGGCTTCCCGTTCTCGTTCTAGTTTCTGAATGTAGCTAGCAGTATCCGGAACAGGTCCACTCTCTGGATACTTCACCTGGACGCTAGTGCTCCACATTTTTGCAAAAGGATTGTCTAAGGTACAGCCTGTTGGAGAGATCAGATTCACGGCTACTGGCTCTGCTGCGCTATCTATCCATATTACTAAAATATCCTCCAAGTCCGATCCTAACAAATAGCACTGAAATATAAATTATTAATTTAGCATACGAATACACAATAATTCCTGAAAGAAGTTCTGAATCGTTACTGCTGGCAGTGAAGTGAGGAATGTATTTTCTCCTCCAGACGCACTACGTATTATGGCTTTTAACCGATACTTGCTGTCCTTTTCAGCAAGATATTTTAACTGTGTTATTTGAGAAGGCTGTAATCCATGCTGCCCAATGGTAGATGCTCCAGTGCGTACACTGGAAACTGTAATATTGCCTCTCTCAACGTAATGTGGTACCGGGTCATCGTTCAGAGCATGGAAGAGCCGTATATGTAGCCAACCGTCATAATCCAATTCGCTCTATAAAATTAATTATGTTATTACTTTTTAAGATTTATTATGCTATTATCCTAAAAACAGCCAATTGAACCAATACTTACTGCAGCTCCTAGTAAATTGCTACTCAGTAGGACACAGGCACTTACGTACAATAAATACATTTTATTTTAATTACTAGTAAACCTCTCAGTTACGGTATTTATGGGAATGGCTTGAGAGATATTAGTTACAAATAATTATCATGACGAATCTAAAAAGTGGTCACAAAATCTCAAGTCTTTTCGACCAGGTTCGATTAGGTTAGACTCCAGACGAAATTGCGACATCTAGACACGAGCATCTGAAATGATGCAAAACAAGTTGAGCGGTTAACTGTATTTTTATTGTATCTTTTAGCTGTATAATTAATCGCAAGTGAAATAAATTCCATCGTATACGGTAAGTACGCGTTGAATCAGATTAAGTTTAAGTTATTAATTTTATGAAGAATCCAGTTGACAAATGCAACAGACGTTTTTGTAAGGTTATGACAAACCAGCCATGATAAACAATTTATTGACCATTACTTGCTTCTGCTACTAGAAATAAATATATACAACCAGCACAATTCCTCTTGTTCCCAGATGAATGATAACGATCCAACGTGTGTCATTAAAATGATTAAAGATCTACGATCAGGATCAGATGGATATCGTAGGGACAGTGGACTATCGTTAAGGTTGTCCTCTGCAGGTGTTGCTCCACATTCACTCTTAGAGGAATCTGACGATGAAGATGTATCAACCCCTAAGCGTGCAAGATTGGATGAGTCTGCTAATTCCACGTTATACAAAACAAGTGGTTCTGCTCCTGGAAGTCCCTGGGAATGGAGACGTTTGAAGGGTGAAGTACTTTCTCTACGAACAAGATTATCTCACCAGGAAGCTACTGTTCAGCAACTACATAAGATACGCAGGGAAATGGAAGAAGTCTTTGAAAAGGAAAAGAATCTATTAGAAGTGCAAGTGGAGCAGGATAAACAAACTATATCGCAGTTGGAGGCAAGATTAGATGTTGCTAGGAGAACCGTACAGGAAGCCAGAGCAGCACAGTCTGCTGCTGAAAAAGATCTATTACTGGTAACGTCTCTATCATGCATTCTACTCTATAAAGAGAAACTTATCGGTATACAAAATATGTAACACACGTTTTCAGACAAAAACGAAGCTAGAACAGAAAACAGTTTCTGTACTGAATGAGAATGCAAAACTCTTAGACGATTTAAAGCAAGTTTCGTCCAAAAGCAGCATCCCATCCTTACCCAAGGATCCCGAAAGCGAATCGCCCGAAACTGTAATTAAACTGCAAGCCGCAGAGGCCAGGATTGCTCAGTTGGAACAGAAACTGCGCGAGTCTATGACGTCTCAACAAGAATTGGAGTTACAAAACGTAGAGCTGCAAAATCTTAAAATTAAATTAGAAAAATTAGAATCGGAGCGCGCGTTATGGGAGGAGGGTAAGCTAATGGTGAACAGGGCAGCCCGGGCCAGTGACTTGGAGAAAGAATTACAATCCGCCAAAGAGACTATCGCTGTTCTCAGGGAATCGGTTAAAGGAAAGCTACTCCTTGAGGAGCAGATGTCCAACATTATGCAAAGGTATATTACGACCTAACAATGACATACATTCAGTTTTACATTAATATATTTGCAGATTGGAACACACCGAAAAATTAGAACAACAGGTTGCCACTCTGGATGCCAAACGATCAGAACTCCTAGTGCGAGTTTCGGAATACGAATCTATTGGTATAGGTGGTGGTCCAGCGGCAATAAAACGAGAACTAAATCGCCTCCAACAAGCAGAAGCAATCCTGACCGCTGAAGAAGGTCAATTGCGTTCGAAAATGGATGCCGTTCAACGAGAATGTCAAAATCTTCACAGGAAGTACGAGGAGGCAAAAAAACTGGCAACGGAAATGACGTCCTCCAGCGAACGACTGAATAAACTGGTCAGCAGGCTACAAAGGAAAATGATTTTAGTAACGAGAGAAAGGGACAGTTATCGTCAGCAGCTGGACCTTTACGAAAAGGAAATAACTATTATGGAGAGTAATAGTGCATTGACAGAACGAATTCCAGCCCTCGAAAGAGCGATAGATGGTTACAGGTACACTATATTTCCTACACGCTCCAATATCCTGAAACAAGTATACTAAAGATTTGTTTGAATCTTCAGGAACCTGGTAGCCAGACTGGAAGCGGATCTGGAGGCTTCCGATGGTAGCGCACTGAAAGCAGAATGTCAGTCATTGCGGGAAGAGATTGACAGATTAAAGGGCGAACTGGAGCACAGGGCACTGAAGGGCGATTTCAATTGCAACGCCAGGATATTGCATTTCACCATGAATCCTGCGGCCATAGCGGAGAAACAGGCTGAAGAAAAGCAGCAAGCTCTTTTGCGAGAAGTCGAGGAACTTCGGGCCAGGGTATCTCTTGGCAATAATGGAGCTACAGCCACTGCTACGTCTCTACCGGGATCCTCTCTCCAAGCTCAAGAAATAGCAGAGCTCAAAAAGACGCACGAGATAAAAATTGCACGGCTGAAGGAAGCTTTCAAAGTATCCTCCCAGGAATATCGTCAGGCCTGTTATCAATTATTTGGCTGGCGAGTGGACCGCACCAAGGAGGGAGAATATAAATTATTCAGCTTGTACGCGGAGTCACCGGATGATTTTCTATTCTTCCACGTGGCCGAGGAAGGCGTGGACCTTCTGGAGACGGCGTTCTCAGCGACCCTGGAACGACAAGTACAGCAATACTTGCAGAGACAACACAGCGTGCCCATGTTTCTTAACGCAGTGCAGTCGGATTTATTCGCACAGCAAACGACGACTAACGTTATGGAGTAACAATTAAATGTAAATTTCTTTAAAACAATTAAGATTAATTACATAATTATACATAACTTGAGCTACGCAGTGAAGAATCTTTCAAAACCATAGTACTCGATGATCTAATCACAATCAATTGTAATAAATAGATGTATTTTTCCTTCGTACAATTAATTTTCATTTCATCGAATCCACCAACAGCAATTCCACCCTCATGGCTACATTACGATCCAACAGTTTTCCTCCAGCACGATCCATTCAGATGATAAAACAGGCCAGAAGCAAGAAACATGGTAATATCCACGTAATCGTTGTTCTCAAGGGATGAAACTATGAGAGATACTCTAGAGGCTATGCGTATACCTAACCAGGGTGCGTTTCAGGCTCGTAGAGTCATTGTCTACGTGACCTGTCTCAAGTCACGATCCCCTGGGATACATTAGAAAGTTCCTTAACTGAGCCTTGTAAATTGTTCCTAACGCCCTCTCATTCTCATTCCCACAGTTATTCGTATCCTCGCCCAATTCAAATTGCTTTATTTCATACGTGGGTCACCACCGTGGCTACCTCACGTCGAACACGGTAAATTACGGTCAGCCAAACCATTGTTCCCGGTAAAACAAAAAAGAAAGGCAAGTATCCCACTGTACAAAGAGGCTCAAATTGACGTGCAGAAACTTTTTATTAATTCCGTATGCAAAAGAAATCAAGGGTTGTGGACACGCATTAGGTTGAGCGCATGCATATATGCAATTGCCTCGGGCCATCGTATATTCGCAGATGCATGAGCATGTATAAACCAGCCCCCAGGCAGCTGCGAAGGGACACGGCAACTTCGTAGTAGCCGATTTGAAGCGGCTTCTCTCGACGAAGGGGGCTAGTACCGCCACGTTTCGAACTCCCAAACCGAAACTCTATTATCCCTAATTATAATCATGTTTAATCGCAAACTCATCCTCCCTCAGCGCAGTACCCTCTCTTCCTCCGGGGCTAATGCCACTCCTTCCACCCTCTTAACCTTCCTGGCTCACATCCCTAATACATAGGGCGATATCCCCTCGCGAGGAGGTTCTTCATAATCAATTTGAAATCTCTTCGGGACCTGCTGGTTCCACGTGGAAAGACATGGCTCTGTTGTATCGAATCTATTTGTTCAAGATAATCAGCAAGAAACCTCGGTCCATCATCAAAAAGTGATGGTACTACTCCGTGAACTTTGGGCTATAGAAAAGTTCTAACGCATCGCAAGGTAAGGAGATAATCAATGATAGTTGGAAAGGTAAACCCGTACCATGTTAGAGTTGAGCTTCTCTTCAGGGAAATTTGTGGAGACTATAGGTTAACGCGAAGAGATCCCAGGAAGCTGCCTCGAAAGGATTCAGCTGATAGAGTTTGAATGTCGAGTAGCTGAGTAGCGAGTGAAAGCATTCGACGAACTTTGCCAGGTTGGCCTTTACTAGAATAGTTTAAAGTTTCTCGATGGTAGTTACTCGATAATGTTAGAATGTGTTCTGGGACACGACTTCACCTGGAGAAGCGGTTCCGAGCGATAACTATTTAATCCAAGCTCCTCCTGGTAGCTATACCGTCATTCCCATAGACGCCTTCGAGGTCTCTGGAACGGAAACTGGTGTCAATCCTCTACCAGGAATTGTTCCTCGAGTTTCCGGTATTGATGTCACTACCCAGGTGGGTTAGTTGCAGAGAGAAATAAAATGCCGGATGTTCTCGCGATATGCTCTGCTTAGAATGGTGGAAGGGATGAAAAGGCAGGACTGGGATGAGAGTAATTATCTGCTTCTCAGGTCCATTACATCTAAGGGTGCGAGAGGAGGCGGCCGCTGGGAGGTCAGACCATCCAGGGGCGGGCGGGGGGTGGGGGGAATGAACGTGACGGGAAATAAGAACGGAGCGAGTGGCGTCCGGAAATTACAGGGTCTGCACCCTCTATCCTTCCCTAGGTGAGGTAGGTATAGTCGCAACACCATTGGCTAACCTCACATTCTCAAAGAATCCTGAACCTCTCAGACGTCGAAGTGCTCGAGTTTATACAGTCTTAGCCAGGAAGCCCCTATTACAAGATCCTAAAACCATTACACCAGCAACCAACCGGAGTTTGGCTATTCGGCCGAAAACTCTGGATCATCCCCTGGTGAATTTTCTAGAACGACTATCCCCGCGTTCCCGCAGTGCAGCCACGCGCCGCGCGGATCCTCCTTCGCCCTGAAGGCCTGGACCAAGTATCCAGCTTCGAACTTGTATTCCGCACGTGGTTCAGCACCGATTCATCAAAAGGACATTTTCCCACCGCCTACCGAGATCAGTCGCGGAAGAGGAATCACACCCTGGTCCCGCGACATGGGAAACCTGGCCATCTTGGACCTTTCTCTTTTTTCCCCTCTTTTTCCTTTAAAGACACCCTGCCGGAGATTGGACCCTGTCACCGAGCCAAGAAACCATCCCTCTCGCGGCCTCTCGGCCTCCTTTGCACCAGCCAGCACCCAAGACGCTCACGATGTCCTTGCCTCCTTTGCTTCTTCCTCCTTCCACGAGTTTCGGAAATGTCCTTGCCCGAGAGGATTTCCAACCCCCCTGTCGACTCTTAACTTTCCCACAGCGTTCGTATGGGTCGACGCTCTTAAAAAAAAACCCCTCCCCTAAAAATCCGCCCGTACGAAGCGAATTCTCGCGTGTTACTCAGCCCTTAGGACATTCCAGAGACCCGGACAAGACGAGCCTTGATAATACAGCAACACCCTCCGTGAGCCGCTAATCCACCTCCAGGACGTTCATACAGCCCCAGCAGTCAAACCTCACTTCCTCCAGGTTGCAGACATCGCACGCAACCGCTCTTCATCGAGGGTAGCAGGTCCGTTAGAATATTAGTAACGATCGCATCAAATTGAAGATCAACCTATCCAGTAACATCCAATCGACATCTAAGGATATCCATTTCAGCTATAGCTCATCCAACCCTCCTCTTGCCAGCCTGTTTCCTCGACAACGCACCACTCCCAGTCCTGGGAATCAACCCTTATTATTTCTTAAACAAAGTAACCTCCCCTGTGCAACCCCATCAACCTTGTCACGGTTAACGAACGCACCGAGCGTCTAGGCGAACAACGGATCCACGTTGAAACAGATTATAAGTTATGGGCCTTTCAGCGTCCGTTATGAGGGCACTACACGCAAAATGAGCTTGAGGTATTCCAATACGCCCTTTACTACCCTTTGTCCATTTACGAGCCTTATGAGTTTTGTGAACCCGGCATTATTGACCAGAGTCATCGAGTGGTACTGGCATCGCTCGCATACGGCAGGGAGGGTCGATTCTGATACAGCGACGAGGGGGAGGTGGAGGTGGCAGGGGGGAGGGGGGGGATTTTTTTTACAGACTCCTCATAACCTAACGAATAGCAAAGACGAAACAGACAAATTTCTCCGATTCGTTAGCAAACAAACAGGGTTCAAAGCTCAAGGCTTGATCTTTGATACAGGTTACAAGATATATGTCCGTAAAAGGCTGCTGTAGCGACGGTAAACGTCTTACGGTAACAGCCGTGGCTTTTAAGACAGACGTAAAATACGTCGCGGTAGAAAGGTTTACGTGGATGGCGCACGTGTTCTTCCAGAAGGAGTTCAGGAGGTCACAGTAAACTCCTGAAGGATCGATCCATTGAGCGAGTCGAGTATATGGTACGTACCTGGTAGAGTGGCAGAGGCCTGGATAACTCAAGGGATGCATTTGCCACCCCCTGCTGCAACACCCTCCCAGCTATCAACCCGTGTTCATCTAACGAGCTCAGCGAGAATAAATAACGCGTCTGGTGGCAACCCCCTGAAGACACGGATGGCACGAGTGGGTTCAGGAAAGTCAACAAGGGGATGCTCGGGGGTCGAAGGAGAGAGGTGAGGGGAAGTTTATTTCGATGAGACGCGCCGCAGTCAGTGGCCCCTAGCGTGCAATTTGACAAATTAATATTGGGGGTGGGAAGAGTCCAAAAAAAAAAAAGGTAATCTCACGCAAGACAGGGATAAAGATTGGTGGAATTGATACAGAGCGAGAATGAGAGAGTTGGAGAGAAAAAAGAGTGTGGAAAAGGTGGGGGGAATGGGAGAGAGGGGGTGCAAGAGGAGAAACCAGTAGTAGAAGAAGCAATGGCCCCAGGGCCGTGGCACAGCCAGTGCTCGAGAGGGTGAGGGCACATCCGGGCCCCGGATGGGCCACATTAAATATAAACAGCCTTAGGGAAGAGAGAGGTACCTCCAAAACAACCCCTATTTTCAACCCCACCCATCAACCTCTGCCAGGGCTGTTCTTAGCTTTTCCACATTTTCCTCGTGTCTTATCCACGTACGGCAAATGTCGCGCGGCTTCGCAGGAATCGCCACCGTTCGCTGGGCTTCGGTGGGATCATATAAAAAAAATAGGGGATGAAACGACGTTAACTTTATAGCGTCGCGACGCTCACTCGATCCTCTTCGTTTAGAATTCCCTTTCTCTTCCCTTTGACGACGGTCGCGCTTTACGCGAATCTACTGAAGGGAGGTCGTTGACCTGCGATGGAGTCGAAAAGTCAAAGAAGAATAGAGTGGACAGAAAATATTGGCTGCGCCGTCGAAGGGAGAGAAAGAAAAGCAAAAGCGTACAAAAATATAAAATTGGGGGATGAAGCTACCCGTTGGCTTTCTTTGGGCGACGAATAATAGAGACGTTAGACTGAAACACGCCTGGGGGTGCGAAGACACCTCGTGAGAATATCACCTGTAATTTGGTTGTTGCCCAATTTCGAAAATTCACCCCCTCCGTGCCCGCGAGCTACGCAGCCATCGGTATTGCGCGTCGT
This sequence comes from Trachelus iudaicus, assembly GCA_030142595.1. Classification (NCBI taxonomy): domain Eukaryota; kingdom Metazoa; phylum Arthropoda; class Insecta; order Hymenoptera; family Cephidae; genus Trachelus; species Trachelus iudaicus. Next base: position 96,586 of record JARQTH010000010.1, on the reverse strand, counting down.
CACGTCAGCTGACTCTACCTAGTCTTTTACGTGTCCAGGGCCTCTCCCTTCCACCCCTAATATTCACCCCTTAGAACTGCCCCTCCCCCCGGCTTCAAGTCACCAAAGAACCTTTACGAGCATCTTGCACCGCACGACCTGGCTATAAGCATGCGATGGGGTAGGGGTGAAAGTGAGTCCGAGTAGGGGTGGGTAAGTAAAGAAGTCCGTGGGGGAGGGGTGGGTTGATGTAGAGTCAAAGTCATTGGGGTGGGTGTGGGGCAGGGACGATAAGAGCACAGAAACCGGGGGGAGGATACTGAATATTTAATCCACGGGAAAAGAACCCTCTAAAACGCGCATTTTATGAATCATTGAGTATACACCTCCTGTCACTCTTTCTCTTTCGCCCCATCTCACTCTCTCTCGTACATCTTCGTACGTTTTGTTCGCCGGCTGTGTATCTGTTCATGCGTCATGTCTACTTGCACGAATCCTTGGAAAAACAAAACTGTTTTACCGACGGCGCATAAAAAATATGGTAAAAATAATTCACACGCTCGACACGATCCGCACGCGTCATCCTATGTCCGACTACGTACGATTTCGACGAAACACATAGGATAGACGTTGAGGTAGAGCGTGAGCGATGGAATGGGAATTGGGGAGAGAGAGAGAGAGAGAGAGAGAGAGAGAGAGAGAGAGAGAGAGAGAGAGAGAGAGAAAGAGGGATAAACAAAGAGCACAAAAAGTAGACTGTACCGTTGGACGGGCATATCCCAGTAGCGGATATATACCGTCCCAAGAGGATAGACAGAAGAAAGAAGTTATCTATCGACGAAACGCTTCCACTTTGGAGAGGCAGTTTCTTCTGTACTCCCACCCACTCGGTCGCCACCCTCATTTTCTTATCTCCGTGCAATGCAGGCCCTCGCAGATTGCATACCGAGCCAGGGCCTGTTAAGGACTGAAATTCAAAAAAGTATACGTTTCGATGGACTAGAGAGGGTCAATGGACTTCAACCCCAATAGGCAGTTATTATGTATTCGGTGGAATTATACGTGGAATTCAATTTATTTCTTTTACTTCGTCCTTTTTTCTTCTCGATTGTCCGACTCGATTGGTTTTCATTATTGTCGGCAAAAAATTTCAATTCCTGGGGGGATACAAAAAAGAAATAGCAAATTGAAGAAATATAAGAGAGACAAGTGTCTCTGTGTGTCCCGATGCAACTTTACGTTCCGAGCGAGTTAAGGGGTAGAATGATGATGAGGTGGAGAAGGGGGAACGTGGGGGAGTGGGTGGTGGTGGTGGTAGCAACTCTCAGTGACGAGGGTAGTACGCGAATCGGCTTCAAACACTTGACGATAGGGGTTGATTCTCGCAAGAAGGATGATACGGAATTGGTATGCGGGTCCTGACTTCCGCATGATTGGCAGAGGCTACCCTCCGCATTCCTAATCTTCCAACCCTTCTGTACCATCCCCTAATATAAAGCGCCGGTACCACTATTTATTAATGGACACAGTCGCTACAGATTCAAAGTTCTTCTTCCCGGAATCATTTTTTTTATTTAATTTTTTTAATAACCCCCCTCCCCCCCCCTTCTCGACCCTATTCTCTTGTACCAGAAAAATTTGAAAAAAATTCACACACCCGTATGTCGATTGTCGATTGTTGACATTTTTCAAAAATTCGAATTTTCTTCGCCATGTGCGAACGTTTGCATTTTTTTTGTTCTTTCTAAGTAATTTCAAAGGCAATCTCGTTAAAAAACTCGCTCGTTGTTATACAACGTTCTAAAATGACGTGAAAATGAGAGGGTGGTAAAAAAAAATTTTCAAAATTGATTAGTGCGCAAAGCAAAAAATATTCTTGGTATATGTGAGTGACGTAAGCTCCTGTCTCGGTATATAGGACTCGCGGGGTTCAGAGTTCAGGGTACAGGCAGAATGATTGTAAAGGGACGGAGGGGCGAGGGGGGCGGCCGAGGGCGAGAGAGGGGAATCCCCGGACTGCGGGAGCGCTAACGAGGGGTTCCCGGATTATCGCGTGTCTGTTTGCATTATTGTTCCCCGTTGCTCAGTGCGGACTCTCCTTGATGCTTCGTCGAGGCTGACAACGCGACGCCCGGCGTCGGATCCCCGTCACGCCCCCGTCATTAATTTTAATGCGGCGAAACGATGCGCCCCGTTTGTTACAATTTACGGGTTTACCGTGCCGCAAGAACGAGGATGGGGGGGGGCAGGCAGGGAGGTAGGGAGGGGAGGGGACTGATAATCCCCCCCAATCCTCGGCATGAGTTCTGATTAATTTTTCAGGCTAAGTCCAGAAAATCATCTCTGGCGTCTTCCGTCGGGATATCCATTCATATCACGGACCAACGGTGCCACGGTATCGGTAAGACGGCAACCGTGTATTGTAAATGAAAAAAAAATTCAAAATGAAAATTTACAAACGCGTTAAGAAAAATTCATTTATTTCTTTGAAAAATATCACAATCCGCTATTGTATTCGCGACATAGTCGAGGGTTAAAGTGGCGACTAAGCGAAGTTATCAGTATGCCGTGGGAGTAGACTCCTCCAAGACGGTCCTGGTGGGTCTGTCGATAAGGTAGGGAGGATGCTTTAAAATTTCCCTGGGGAGGATACGAGAGTACACGAGAGACAAGGGTAGTGGGGGAGGTAGAGGTGGTACGAAGAGAAAAATGTTTCTGGGTAAAATCGAACGTGTCTCGGTCGAGGGACGAATAGAAAAGAGCGAGGAAGAAGGGGAACAGAAACGGAGAGAACAGGTGTTAAAGGAATAAGTAAAAAGACTTGAGGAATAGAGGGAGGGAATTGGATATGCGATACACGCGTTTTACATCGCCCGAACCAATTTTATAATCATCCCATCGTCCATTGCCGGACATACTAAACGAATCGCCCCACCCACAGGGCCAATGGCTCTTCTCGTATACCCGTGCGCGTACGGCTTAGGCCTGACAAGGATATCCATGTGAGCTACTGGAAACGGTTAACGAATTTACCTGCTGGGACTTATTAAGTATAATTGCGGATACATAGAAATTACTCGGGATAGTTCCGGCCTCCCTAAAGTTACTCGTAAATATAATTCGATGCATATCTTTACTCAGTTCGGTCAAAAAAAAAAAAAATTCATACGAGTTCGTTATCAAAATTACCATTGTGGCATCGCTGTCGCGCTACGCGTACTGTGATTGGCTGTCGGTGTCGTCGGTCGACCAGTGTGAAGATGCAGTTTTAAGTATACTAACTTCAGAGCGATGTTGGCAGACGATCGTGAATAATAAAAAATAATTAATTAAGCTGAGTGGATATGATGCCAGAGAAAAATTACATTAATTAATTTTAAATTAATAATTTTAGTTGAATTTGAAATTAAAAAAAGAAATTATGTATATTCGGTCGCTCGTTTCAGCTATTAAATTTGGTGGAACTACTTTTTAATATTGAATTTCCCGCATATCGAAAATCCCGCGAAATTCAGTCATCGATTTTTCCGCGACGCCGATTGGCCGTCGCTTTCGTCATTCGACCACGTGCGAATTTGCCATGTCTGATGCGCCTTCAGGGCATTCAGTCAATTAGACAGATTGCGATTGTTTCAGGGATGTAAAGATACGATATAATTTTTGAATCGTTCAGCGGCGAGAGGGGAGGGGGCGGGGATCGAATCGCGCAATGGACCTCTGATAATTTAAATTTATCGAAAAGGGGTGGTAAACACCCTAGCGAATTCGTACATACATTTATCCAACTTCCACACACCCCCTGAATACACTGTCGTGTCGGAGACATACGATTAAGGGATGGCACTGTAGGAGGGGGGGGGGGGAGGGAGGGTAAGGAGGGTTGGATGGCCCACAAAATAGTTGAGCATCGGTTTCGCATCAGTCACCCCTCTTGCTTTCTCACGATTCCAATGAATACACCGAAAGCACCCTCTGGGCTCAGACTCTTGCGGGATTCACACAGGGGTGGGGCCGAATTTCAAATTCATTGGAAAGTCCTACAATTATCAGGGGGATGATTCGCCGAGGGAAACTATTCGCTGATATCTCAAGGTTTCCGGTTTCTGGTTTACAGACAGCCCTTACATACGGAAGCGGTATACACGCCGCCTTATCGTGATACGGATACGCCCTAAGAGCAACCCTTAAAACAGATACACTAGAAGGGGGTAGAAACCAGAGTAAAATAGCCCGACTCGGCCGAGCACATTTCTCTATTTACTTTGGCGAAGCGATTGGTCGGCCAATATCGTTCAATTCGTTTCTCCTATTTGCGAGGGTGCTAGCCCACCCCACCCCACCCCCCCACCCCTCTCACCCAGCCTCCTAACAACCCCTACTGCCATTGATCTCGCCCTTCTACCTTTCTTCCAGGTATTCCTCCACTTGCCGATCCTTCCCGTCGTGCTTCTTCTCTTGGCTCAAATATTTTTTCCTTTCATCCCTTATCGGCAACCCCTGACGGTAGCCAGACCATAATACAGAAATAACAGATATAGCAGAGAATTCGTAGAGGCTCGCAGTCGTTTGAACAAGATGTATACAGAGGGAGGAAAAAAAAAGAACCGCGGATGGACGTGGGCGAATGTTTACGTTAGGAGTATCAAACAAAAAAAATGCGCAAGGGTAGCTACCCCCTTGCACGTAAGTCGGCTGATTGCCGTATGCCCTCTCTACTGATATTTCAGGGGGATGCTGGGCATATTCCTGTATCTTACGTAAGACACGCCATACTGTGCGCGTCTTATATTTAAGGGATGCCAGTCAGGCGTCTCAGGGTCTTCTTGAGCGTCTTTGCTCGCAGGGGTCGAAGGAGGGCGGCGGCGAAAGGAGACGGAACCCAGAGTCAAGGCTTCCTCGGGCCTCGTTGGCTTGATGCGGAGGAATGATTAATGGGGGTTCAAGGATGGCGATAAAACAGCCCCTAGGCGAATTTTCACACTCTTCTCCCAACCGGGGTAAAACTCAGCGGCTGGCTCGTGAGGTTGAGCCTCAACGATTAGAAACGATCGATTTGATACGGGATGGACAGAGGGTGGGAGAGGTGGCGAGAAAGGGGGTGGTCGAGGTGGCAGGTAGTCGTATATCTAATATCAAGGGTGAGAAACCAATCGTCAAGTGGCAAAGACGTAGGGGTTGATTTTTCGAAAAAGAAAACAAATTTTCGACAATAAATACCCCAAGGTGGGGTCGCAGCCTCAAATAGTCCAACGTCATGTTGTTCCCGGTAGGGTTATACGGTTGGCTTACCGATGACGGCAGGCTGGCTAGCTGCCGGGCCTGTAGCCTATCGTTTATTAATTAACCGGCTTAATTAATAATTCAATAACCATCGGTCCCTTTCCCCCTTACCCTGCCTCCCACGGCACGTCGTGTATACGAACGCATAAAGCCCCCCTCGCCCCGCCCCGTTAAACTCCGAGCGAAACGTGCTCGCCATCCCCCATACAACTTCCCTAGACCTAATACACGGTTTACATGTACATTGCCTGTGGCTACCGTCACGTCCATTTTACCTATAACTATCCCCGGGCAAATATTCGTTGGCTTACAAGAATTGGCTGGCGCGTAGACCGTGGAAAACAGTGGCGCCACCGTTGTCTCGATAGTCGATGCCAATCTTGAACGAGCAGCGCCACTGACGAGTTTCGTGCGAAGCTCCGCGACGGTTAGAATTCAAAGTCGTACCAAACGGTGTATCGGAACGTTTGACATTTCTCTCCGTGGCTCCTCCCACGTCGACCAAACGAAATTCTTTGAGAATTCCAAATCCGCTCGACAAAGTTGCCAGAGTAATAGAAAGCGGAGGAGAGTATAAAAGGGGAAATGGGAAGATCGCTGTTTGAAGAGAGAAAGAGAAAAAAATATATATATACATACACACATAACTGTTTGAATAAACCAGGCAAGTCACCATAACTCCAGTGGATTTTAACGAAAGTACTACGTCAGACCATCAACTTTCACCGCCATAGGACGATAATAAGGGTTGGAGACCGGGATTCACTTCCAGTGCGATCCACATGGCGACTGGATGGACTTGTGGACTCCTCGCGACCCTTTAGGGTCCACATAATTCCGGCCTACCGCACGCGGTCCATTAGTGCGAGGGAAGTCTCTTACTTGGCCTTTAACCCTCTTGTGCCTCTCGCCACCCACCCCCCGTGCCACTACCCCAAGAGGTAAGAGGCGTCAGGGGTTGCTGTCGAGACTGACTTTACGCCAAAGGAGGACTTGGTCCGGGTAACCGTACCAACGGCATCGTTGGTCCACCAAGGGGTATATAGGGCGTGAAGAAGAGGACCCCCCCGGCTCGTTCAGCCGGTAAGAAGCAAAAAGGGGAGTCCCCGGGTGAGATCGAATTCGCCGGCGAGTCACCGGGACGACGTAAGTCGTAAGAGGATAGTAAATGAGAGTCGCAATGGGTGGAGATGAGTCGCCGAGACGAATGGCCCTCTCAGGCGACGTTAAGCCGTCCTTACGAGCGACAACCGCGACCTCCGGCATCGGACTCCTTACTTTCGCCACGTAGTAGTTTCCGGAGGTAACCACCGTTCTGGTGGGAGGGCGCCCTTATCGCGGCCGCATTTCCAGGGGAAAAAAAAAATATTTCACTCCAACCTTCTCGCAAAGTGGTCGACCATTACGTCTTTAATTTTTGCCATTATATCGATATAGCGAACGAGAGAGACGGAGATGAGATAGAAGATGCGCAAAGTTAAGTACGTTAAGGGTGAAAGGGGGTTAATCCGTTCAGACTTTCTTTCGAGCCTTTCACAACCACCCCCCCCCCTCCCACCCACTCCCGTCCACGTACAACCTTATACCTATGGCGTCTACGTATACGTCAGTCTCTCTCTCTCTCTCTCTCTCTCTCTCTCTCTCTGTCTTCGGCCTACCACTTTTACCACCCTTAACCATATTTACCGCCTTTCCTTTTCTTTTCCACCCTTATACTCAGTCTCGAATATCGCGTCCGTATTACCCATGAGAATCTGCCAAGAAGACCGTAACGGCTCGCTTTCGCCCTTATCCGACATCTTATCGTTAGCCGATTCTCTCTCTTCCCTCCTCCCACTGGACCACTTAAGAAACGTACTTCCGGCGGTACCGCTTTCCTATTCCCATGACGCGTCTCTTTCCCCGGTAAACTTTCTTTTCGCATACATAATGCACATAGGCGGAGGTGCTGTTTGACACGCGTTAACCAACCCAGAGCCAGCACACAGCTGTGCCCGGCGTCATACCGAGACGAGGAAATGGATACAGAGACAAACGCATATACGAAACAATGGTAGCGAGAGAGAGAGAGAGAGAGAGAGAGAGAGAGAGAGGGAGGGAGAGGGAGAGAGAAAGAGAAAGACCTGAATAACGTTGGAAGCTTCGCGAATCTACCGCCAGGGGAATTGACGGCGGTTAATCAGGAGCGACGAATGAATTATGCACTTCATCTTTGGCTCGACTTGAAGAAGCGTCAGAAAGTAACTAGCAGGGAGTAACGAGTTAGATGGGTAGAAAAGGGAGGGCAAGGGGGAAGGGGGTAGGGGTAGGAGAGATAAAGAGAGAAGGGAAGTCAGAAATGGACGCAAAGCATAAAAGTTACTCCCTGGTTGCTTATTACTTCAATTAATTGCTTTATGGCCCCCACCATCAGCAACATTGCCCCTCTCTCACTCTCTCTCTCTCTCTCTCACAACTCACCCCCCATGATTACACGAGGGGATACAAGTGTGCGTTTTGGTAGCAGGAACGTGATACAGTGTCTACAGCCACCGTGCGCTCCTGATGGTAGGCGCTGCTGCCAAAGAGAGATACGGAGGGACTGTCTGTGTGCGAGAGCGAGAGAGAGAGCGAGAGAGAGAGAGAGGGTATATCGAAAGGAAAAGAGAAAGGGAACACGATCGTCCAAAGAAGGCGAGAGCATGCGCCAGTGGGAGTGGCACTGTCCCGCCGCCACTAGCACGCTATCCCAAGCACCCACCGACGGAACCCCTTTTCATTCTGTCAACTGCCAACTGTTCTCGCAACAGGAGCCTAGACTCGTGCCAAACCGCACGGTGGCATCGCAGTGTCGCGTTATCGCGCGGGGATTATAAAACAAAAGTAAAATCAACGTGCTCAGTTTGTTTAATCGTACGGACTTTTGTATGATAGAGAAAACGAGAAAAAAAAATAAAATAAAACTAAACCGGCTATGCGCGACGGTACGAGAGACGCGACCGAGTAGCCAGTAAAGTTTCGGTCCAGTGCGGTCGGAACGAAAACGGCGGGAGGTTTCGAAAAAGTTTTCAAAACTTTTTCGAAAGTGTGTAGCGGACGGAAGGAAAAAATATTTTTAAAAACTCCCGCCAAAGTACTTTTTTTACCCAAATTCTTTATCCGCGTCCGATCCACCGGACGCTCGAGTTTCGAGGGTGAAGAAGAAGCGCTTTTGGTATTCAGGAGGTCCGAGGGGTGGAGGGGGTCGGAAATTTTTTTGGATATAACTTTTCAATCGCGATAGATCGATTCAAGATTCTCTCCGGCGTCTCGACGCTCGCCGACGAAATTACAGCCAGAGATGTCAGACATTATCGCGACGATTCGTTATCAGTGTCGAAGGTACAGAAGCACTTGAGAGGAACCGGAACTCGTGATAGCGAAGCTTCGACTGGGGATTGCAAGTGAGATACTTGTCTCGTTAACGAGATAGGGAAAGAGGGGCAGGGAGGGGGTGCTTGAGGAAAACTTGAGTCACAGTGTCACTTAGAAGCTTATCGTGCGTCCTACTGTCCCCCTTATCGGGAGGGGTGAGAACGGAGGAGGGATGGCCCACGAGGAAATAATTAGGCTGATTAGCGGAGCAAACGCAAGACGTGGCGAGAGGGGATAAAGAGGGAAGAGAAAAAAATTATAAAGAACAGAGACGAAGAGAGAGAGAGAGAGAGAGAGAGAGAGAGAGAGAGAGAGAGAGAGAGAGAGAGAGAGAGAGAGAGAGAG
>JARQTH010000010.1:0-87489 GCA_030142595.1 Trachelus iudaicus | reverse complement strand
GACGTGGCGAGAGTGGATAAAGAGGGAAGAGAAAAAAATTATAAATAACAGAGACGAAGAGAGAGAGAGAGAGAGAGAGAGAGAGAGAGAGAGAGAGAGAGAGAGAGAATCCCATGGTCAGAGTCCGAGAACGAGTGGATCTAACGACGGCAGTAGATAAAGTGGGAGCGAGTCAGACGTACGAAAATTCGCAGGAGCACCGAGCGACCGCGTGCAAGGTGAAAAAAAAAATTATAAAAATAAAATTTTTCGATCTTTCATCTTCGACGAGCCCCATACCAGGAATTGATGTACCATATAAAAAAAAAAGTGACGTCGTCATCCCCCAGCGAGTCAGCGGGCGAGAGTGAAACGTGAGACAAAAAAAAAAGAAGAAATTTGGGAAAATCGATTGCTCCGGTAAAAATTAAAAAAGTTTTTTAAAAAAACAACCCCTACAACAAAACAACCCTGTTGAACTCGTTGCCCAGCGAAGTAAGTGGAAACGACGTGGATACACGGTGGAGGCTTTCGCGAACAAGAGGAGTTTTTGGGCCCAGATTAATAAGTGCAAAATCACCAAAAACATTATAAACCGGTACCGCGTAAAAATACAAGGGCAGTCAATTCCAGGTACCGTGATACATATAAACGAAGTATAATCTATCGGGTGGTGAAAAAATTGTCAAGTTACGGCCCAGAGGGGGGGGCGGGGGGCGGGGGGTGTGGGGGTGGGTGGGGGGAGTGGTGGTGAATTTACAGCAAGTATTTTAGGGGTAGGTTTTGGTACGAATGTCCAAGTGAAGGATGAACTCTCGGAGGACGACCGGTGACAAGTGGTACGTCCCGGGATCAGCAGGTCCAGCAGCATCCAACGGTACTGAAAAATCAGCCCTGTCAAGAATGTCATCCCTCTTGGTCGTCCTGCAGCTCATTCTCTTCCACGTTAACTTGCCATCAGGTATAATGACAGACTTTTACATCCCTTAGAGTATCCGCGTTCGAAGCGCGTCGTCCTTGAGTCCGCGTTACGTCATACGCGGAGGAGAAGAATACCGAAAGTTGATTAGGGTCGCAGAGTGCGACGATAACGAACGAAAGTGACTTTACCGGCTGCCTCTAGGTTTTACACGACGTAAGCCAAGATTTCCCTGGAGAAGATGCAAAATCGTGTATAGCAATGGGATCCCTTCGGCGATTCCTCCTGGTATAGGAGAGCGAGCTATCTGGGCTGGCGAATCGCGCACAAATTTGCCGGTAACTCGCGTCGGAGATGGACCCGATGGCCTCGTAAAGAGTTATGGCTGCGAAGGAGAAACGAGATAGGGGTAGCCAGAGATAGGAGGAGGACGGTTGGGACTAGACGAGATGGATGGGATCGAATCGAAACGTGGTATAGGCTTTAGGAGTGAGGGGAGGAATGTAGCATATAGTCGAAACGCGAGGCAGCTAGGCCAGCGCAACCGGAAGTGATGGGTGCGAGTGTCCGCGAAGGTTACCGGAAGTGGGCCAAGCGAAAGATAAAAGCGGCGGATTACCCGGGAATAAGGTAATGGACCTGGACGCTGGGTGAGGGGAAATAGGAGATTTTGGTAAAAAAAAGGGTGAGAAACGGTACATCGGGTAGGGAAAACCGGAATTTGGCGACGTACGGAGGAGAAATGGGGTAACCGTGTTCGCGTGGGTGCGCGATAGGTGAAGATTATGCAAACGGCAGCCAATTCGATTCGAGTGCACCGCAAATAACCGCAGTTTTACTTGCTCGAGTTAAATGGCGAACGGGGTAAGAAGGAAGCCCCCATTAGAATATCCGTGATCGGTAGGAATATCTCACCAGGTTCCAATATCGACGACGGTGGTGCTTTGGGATAAATTTTCAAATTTTTGTCTGTGCGTGTGTATATAATTTTTGGATTATTTTTTGAATTTTTCATTGAACCCCTCGTTTCTTAATTTCTTTTTTTTCCCCTCCCTCAAATCCCACCTTCACTTTCCCTCTCCTGCCCCTCCTTTCCTTCACCCAGTGGACGCTAGCCGATCCTCAGGCTACGCCGACGCCGTTCCCTGGTAAGCTCGTTAGACCGTCCGCGTTCTCAGATAAGCGACGCCCGTTACTCGTACCGACGCCGACCCTTATCTACGTCTCTCTCGCGACAAACCACAGAACCGCGATGCGTCTCCTGGTACAAGCTGGCAAATAACGTGCATCCATCCCGACACGAGGGCAATACACCCAAGCGGAGATCGACGGCGCCAACGTCGTGATCCGTAGAGACGACGTCTACGGCGTCGATCCGTATCCCCGTATCTTCCTTCTTAATAAGCATTCGTGAAATTTCGACAGCCATCGCGAAATAACGCCCGATCGAGAGTCACGAATTAACGCGAACGCGGTTTAATCGTCTACGGTCCCGTACAATATTATCATGCGTTAAATACACGGAGTCCTCGTGTAAACTTTTTCGTCACCCTGTACAACGAATGAGGAACGAAGCGCGCCCCACCCCACCCCACAAAAAAGAAAAAGATCGATCACCATTCGACAAGATCGCGTGCAGACCCGGTCCGGGACTGAGCTTGCCCAACCTGGACAAACGAGAAGAGACCGGAAGTCGTAGCTGGGGCCACGAAGACGGGGTCGGATACACGCAGAACGCGATTTCCTGGGTACTCCGAAGACTTGGAGGTCGTGGTACAAGGGAAAAAAAAAAAAAAAAGTACCACGCGAGAGCAACAATGACGGGTAAACAAAAAAAAAGCCAGACGACCATTAGTCCTGCTAACCGTACAATGCTCGGGAGAACGTAATAATTAACAATGGAATCATAATTGAGGCATTCCGTTGCGATCGGGTACCGATCGCTATTATCCCGGAGGCGGACGTGCATTCAGTTGCGCGTAGCCATTATGTGGCCGTTCCAGTGTGCCACGTAGACCGCGTATAACGTCAGGTAGAATATACACGTGTATACACATACGTATATACATACTCCTAGCGCGAACCATTTCAAACAATACCATCCCGCGACACTTCATCTCCCTCTGCACAGTCTCTGTACCCGCCTACCAAAACCCCCATCCATCCATCTATGACCGTGCATTTCGCCATTTGTCAGCCTCTATCTTTATGCTATCGTAACGGAGTTCGAAGTTCACTGGAATAGACGTGAGCCGTGAAAAGCGAGCATACAAAACGGCTATCGTGTCAAACATACGCATATGCATGGTCAGTAGGGTGCCCCAAAGAAATATCCACAAATTGCGCAACAAGAGTCCCCGGAATAAAAACCGTGTTTATCGACGTCGTAAGCACCAGCGTCAATAATGAATCGGGCGGTCCACTCGTTAGCCGGGATTTGTTTAAAAAAGAAAAGAAAAAAAAGGGGAAAAAAAAGTGCGATTCGGCCGATCGCACGAATGGAGATCCAAAGCCGTAGCAAGCAACGCCGATTCGAGGCTCGTTAGTTTCCTAGCGATTCATTAGGCTCGATTACAGTCCCTAGTAAAAATGAATCCTGCAACCGATCCTCCGTCTCTGTCGCACTCGTTGGGACAGTGCCGGAAATCTAATCGCGCATCTCATCCGCGCGCGTGCACGATTGACGTGTGTCGGGATGCTGTGAGCGCGTGACGTCACACGGACCTAATTACGAGACATCAAATGGGGAAGAGCGGGCGATATGGGTTAGGCGAGGATTAACAGTCCGAATTCCCTGTTCGTTGCGTACGGGTTGAAAAGGAAAATTAATAAAAAAAAGAGGCGGGGGGGTTGGGGGTTGGATATCGGTACGCAGGGGAAGAGCGAACAGGATAATATTACGTAAAATAATAACTCTGTCGGAAAGCGCGTCGCGACGTCGACGACGAGGCCAATCCGGGAGGGCTTTCATTATGAAATTAACCGGATTCCCCACACGGCCGAGTCCTTTCAAAGCATCCGCGCTTACAACGTTAATTGTGTGTTCGCCGTGCTGTGAGCGAAGAGACTTCATTATCTCGACGATGAGGACGCGAACGGAGAACGTAGAGACAACACGAGTAATACGGACGGATGGAGAGACAGACGGAAGCAGACAGTTTGGATAGATGGGCCAGACGTATAGGTAGATAGGTAAAGCGTGGTATAGGTAGGCAGAGGGAGAGGGAGAGAGAGAGAGAGAGAGGGAGAGAGAGAGAGAGAGAGAGAGAGAGAGAGAGAGAGAGAGAGAGAGAGAGAGAGAGAGAGAGAGAGAGAGAGAGAGATGGTAAAAGCTATTGCAAATATATGTGTAAAATGATTTTTTTAAATCGTTAAATATTTAATCCAATTAGAAGAATTGGGGTGGACACGTGTCTTTATGTATATGAAATCAGAAGACGAGGGATACTATCACCATAAATTGTCTATTGTCTGTGGTCCAATAAATTTAAGGGTATCAACGAAATAGATTCGAAATTGGCTAGCGCGACGTCACAGATAATTCCGGGCACGTGTCTCGGCCTAATTCGGCGATTTAAGGAGAGACTGTAGACATAAAAGGCACTCGGAACACACGGAGTCTGCGGTTTCTGTGGTTAGGACGTACGCACGTGGTAGTTTCATAGGTTTGATCGGACACGTATACAGCTTGATAATATTATACAGTGATAACATTGAAAACCGTGGGAAAGTAAATGAATGGTCCAGCGACGTCGTGTACAAACATTTCCCCAGTCCCAAGTAAAACAGAACTAGAACGATGATCAATCGGACGAGGGTCGACGCGACAGATAGTCTCGAGGGAGTCCCGAGGTAAGGAAAAAGTTACGTAAGACGCGTATAAACGTGATATTCGCCTTGTCAAGAAGCAAAGCCAAGTAATTTCAATTGAATATCGAAGATCGGCGAGTAAAAAAAATATTTAGTTACCAGAATAATTTTATCATCAGGGCCGTGCGTATCGGGTGCTCCAAGCAGGCCTCGGACAAAACGGTGGCTCGAAGTGTTGGATGAAATTTGTTCGCAGCTGACGTTCCTTATATGCACAGGGGACGGAGAGGAGGGTAGAAGAGAAGGGTGGGTCGACAATTAATTCATGGCCCGTGGGCCGGCACATGCTTCTACTTCATTTGGGATCCTTCATGAGTGTACCCGAGTAAGACGACGTGGACGTTACTGTGCATTGGAATGACGATCCGTCAAGTAGATGCACTGCGCGGTTCAAGTGGAACAGGAGACGTTGTTATTATTATTAAGAGTCAATTCCAGGCAATTGCGCGTCCCGGCACACATACGTACGTCGCGCGTCGCGTAATGCGGCTACCCGGGAAGATCAAATGGAGTTGCGTCTTTCCTTCATCGCTCTTTCTTTCAGTCGCATGTTTCTTCCTTTCTTCGCGTGCTGGCCACTTACGACATTGGACTAGTGGCGCCCTCTGGACTTCCACTGGTAGTACACGGGCCGACGACAGGCGGCGCGACGTGATCGTGCGTCAGCCGTCACCACCGAGGGGAGAATACGAGCATCCCACTTGACATCCTGACCTGCCCACATGCACTTTGTAAAAGAAGGGAAAAAAAGGACCCCGCTACTCTTAGTTCTTCCCACAACTTTTCAGACAACCTTCTTCCAATTCTGCGTAAGGGGTCAATAGGGATGGACGTAATGGGAGCAACGGTTAACGGACTCGTAACGACCTCAAAATATGTATATTCGACGTTTCACGTATATTCGACGTTTGACGTGTATAGAACAAAAAAAAAAATACGTTTTTAAACAATTTTACATATTTCTTTTCCATTCACTTTCAAGTTTTACCAACAATCGCCAGCGTGTAAACCGGCCAATATAATTTGTTGCTGAAATAAATTAAAGGGTGATGGAAACGATTGTCCTATGCACGTTAAACGATACATTGCTTTGTCGTGCGTTCGGCCAAGTGCGCTTGCGGGATTCAAGTGTATAATGAAGTATAGGTACTTGGAGGTATAATGAGTATAGGTATGAGGAGTAGGCGGGGGGTACGCGGGAGAAGGTTGAGGGGATTGACATCGTAAAGAAATGAGAGGGTAATTTAAAATCTTATCGAAATGAATTTCTACTAGTGGGGACAGAGAAAAAGGAGAGTAGTATAAGTTAGTCTTCGGAGAGCGTCGTGTTTCTAATTTTTTCGCAATTTTTTCTCTCTCTCTCTCACACACACACTTTTCCCGTCACTCCGCCTCTCTCGGAAGACAGATAGAGGAATAACAGTGCAGACCGTATATCGTTTTCGTAGACACCGGGCGCACCGCGCATTGTCTCCCCGCTTGGGAGCGGCTTGCGCCGGGTAGCCACGGCATATTAATTAATCCGCTAATTATTAAACTAATTGCTGGCTTAATTGGCTCCGGCCGGAGCTGCCCTTCGTTGTCCCCCCGCTGCCCCGACTGCGTGTGTAATGAAACGCCGTCCCGTCTGAGCATACAGAAGAGAGAGAGAGAGAGAGAGAGAGAGAGAGAGAGAGAGAGATAATAAGTAGTAAGAGAGGCAAAAGTGGAGTAGATGAGGGAGGGAGGAGGATTATTATACAGAGGAGTGGATGCTGGTTCACCACTGCCACCATCATCGTCGGCACAGCCAACCAGCAGGAGCATTCCAGTGCACCAGGAGGAGCGACAAGGAGAAAGGGTCTCCATTGTGTAGTAGTTAACTGCTGCTTAGTGAAATACAAAGAGAGAAAGAGGGTCTCTTCGAGAAGCCCACAATTATTTAAAAAGCCTTCGCCATCCTTTCCACCCTCGTACTCATCTTCGTGTACCCATGGGTCGAATCTCCCATTCATAACATATGTTAAGTCAACCCATAGACATGTATGCTACACACGGTATGTTAAAATAAATTGAGTGTCTTACCTTGACGCGCTCTCTTGCCACCTCCTGGTGATCCTCTTCCTCGGAGAGGGCTATCATTGTCCATTCGGATTCCAGGGGACGCTCTCAAACTCCTAGGAGTCGAGGTACCCCTCATAGCTGATCCACGCGCCGACGAAGTCACACTGAGATGCGATTACGACCTGGAGGACGCTGAACTCTACTCCGTCAAGTGGTACAAGGACGGCTATGAGTTCTTCAGGTACATGCCAGGTTCCTCACCGCCCGGTCGTGACTTCAACGTCGAAGGCATCAAGGTGAACGTGAAGCGCAGCGACAGCTGCCAATTGGTTCTGTTGGGATCGTCCGATCTTTATGGTTAGTTAACACTTTTCAGTCAGGATATCTTTCACGGCACTTTTCACTATTTACACTGCACGCACTGCATGTTCGATGCATTTAACAATTGTTTCCTTGTCTTTTTACATTTGTAAGCTACACACAGAACTACGGATACACTGACGGATAAATAAACGCGAGACGCCCGACGTCCGAGTTGATACTGACATTGTCGATTGATATCGAGGCTGACGCGGAAAATCGTAGCTACCCTACCATTGAAAAAGAAGAGACAAAAAACCAGCTGAAGAAGTGGGATCGGTTCTACCTTATAAAACCTACCCTGACCTTAACCCCTGCTAATACTTGAATACACAAATAGAATACAATGGACGCGTCCAAAAGAACTCGGTCTGGTCACCACTGGTATTATACTGACTACAATTTCCAATCTAAAATCAATTCGTAATTCGAGTAAACTATATTGCACATTGAATTCCCATGCTGTACAGTATCTGGTTTTATACATAGATTACCACTCAATGACTCCTGTACCACGGCAGTACGCTATCCAGCATGCACGCGAGCAGTTTACATTAAATGAATTAAAAATGATTTCTAATCTTTTATCTGGGCAAATTTCTATTCTCTATCTCTGTCTATCAGCAGGTCAACAATTTAGTCTGGCCGGTGCTTATGGTTGCGAAGTATCGACCGAGGGCCCTAATTTTTTAACCGCCTACAAGGAAGCCAACATGAGCGTGGCGGTGCTCCCAAAGAAACCACCCGTGCTCGAGGGTGTAAGGCCAAACTACGAGGTCGGCGAACTCCTCGAGGCGGAGTGTACCTCTGCCCCGAGTTACCCTCTCGCAGAGTTGGCATTTCTTTTGAACGACCGTCAGGTAAAGATGAGTCAATTCTCTCAGGGGACAATCCACCCGTGTCAACCCTTGAACCTTGATGTATTCGCCGTTAAACTTTAACCCTCCATACGTTCATCTGCCTTCTGTTCCGTCCTCAGGTGAGCACCAGCCTTACCAGGAACCTCCCTGACCTGCGTCCCGAGGGAATTCTGGTCTCCACCACTCGACTGGGACTCTCCCTGCGTCTGGAGCGTCATCATTTTCCTGGCGGCAGTTTCACTCTGACCTGCAGGGCTGTTCTGCCCGGTATAAGCGTGGCCCGTGCTCTCTCGACGGACGTCAGCGCCACTCTGTCAGCCAGCAATCAGAGACTTGCTCAGGAACCACCAAGATCGGGATCGACAGTCCCTGCTTACCCCGTTCGCCTGTTGGGAATATTTTTTTATTTACTGATAATCGCGTAAATACCAATTATTTACACGTCACGTATATCAACGGTCGATAAGAAAGCAATACCATATAAAATTTAAGTTCTGTGCTGACGCAGCCTTGTACATAGTGTATCATTCGAGTAGAATTGTGACTACCAAATAAACGTGAATCTCTCTCTGGTATATACGTCCAATACAATTAAATACCTCTGCTTTAAACTGAAGTAGCATTATGTACATGAAAACTCACCATTCTCCTGCGTATCCCAATACATTCAGTATACAATTATCGACCATTTTTTCATCCGTATTATGAAGTACGAGATACTTTTTTCTGGGGATTCTGGAAACCTGATAAAGAAAAAAAAAACCAACAGCGAACGCTTGATCTCCAACCCCATGCTTAATTCCGTACCAAATACATTCTCTAGCCTTTATCCTGATCATCTATCGCGTACCATGCTTAAGTCTCTGCATAAACCGTTTCAACAAAATCAGAATAATTCAGTTTGATCCACTCGCATTACATGACTCTCCATACACCCTGCACTCCCTATCCAAGCATCGAAACAGCCGGTACTAAGTTCGGCTACCGCAGGTATCCATAGTGGACGCAAAGTAATATAACGGGTGTCCATTGTAACTACGTATACGCGTGGCTCAGATATGATCTGAAGGATGCGCTTGTCCACACAGAGATAGAAACGGAGAATGCCAGAGTTGGTGTATGCGAAAGAGAATTAAAAGCACAAAGTGTACGCAGTTTAAGGATGGCGTTCCCGAGGAAGCGAAGAGAAAGACTAGAGACAATAATCGACGAAGCCGTGAAGAAGAGGAGGAGTACGTGTTCCGAATACACGGGATAAGAAGAAAACTCGCGAATTCAAGAGAGAGGATGCTTCGCTATCAGTCAAAGAAAAAAGAAAAAAGAAAAGAGGTCGGTATTACGTGCGGTAGTGGCTGGTAGGGGGATGGCGAGTCTTTGAGTCGGACTAAACAACCCCTTAAAGACGATGGCGTCGTCTCTAGCAGTAATAGAGAACACTCTGCTAGTTAGCTGCTTTACCGGGACACTCTTGGAATGACTATACTCTTAGCTACCAGTACAGAGACATTACACCACTTAAACTCATCCTCCTTGCGCACCAGCGTGCAACTGCATCCCCTATTGAAACTCTAGATTCCTTGTACGCCAAGTCTGTATACGCCAGAGTGTGGATACGCCTACGTATAGCAGTCCGGTATACAGTATTAATACATAGAGATATTCCGCTGAGAGGATACAGAGCTACTGTCCCTACTTTACAACGGCTGTACGTTCTGGTTATTATTAAAGGTAGAAGGAAACCTGGATCCATTTTCCAGGCCCTCCCTCCAGCCCTGGGGCGCCACTTTTAATAACAATGCACCAAATAAATATACCTCGGGCTTCCTGATACCATCCGAGAAGCGTGTAACAGGTGAGCGTCTTAACTTTGCCACTATAAATTGTATGTTTACCTTTTATAGAAATAAATTTTCTCTTACAAAGATCCTAATGCTTTCTAGGGGAATTGCCTTATATTGCAATTAGTACCAGCTATTTCTACATTCTGCTTACGCGATTGACTGCTTGGCAATTATATGGTTTAGGTCTGACTACGCCGTTACACGAACGCTATCCAATATAGAGATAACAGCAATGGTCCGACCAGGTGGAATATCACAAGGGTTCGTAACAGGGATCTCCCTTCCTGTAATAAAGCCGCAGGACCATTTGGATGATTGATAGTAGCGAGAGGGGTTGTCTGTTAGGAAGGTGAGGAGATGCTGTGCGTATGACGGAGGTAGTAATTTAACGGGACTGACCTATCCCTTGATTCCATTCAGCCTATACGTTAAGGGGGAACGGACTGACCCCAGGGGTAAGTACGTTCGATCGTTCGTTCGCTAATTAACACAGGGAATTTTGTGATTAACCCGCGTGGGGAAGACGGCAGAAAAATTGGCAAAAGGAAGACTTAAAAAAACGGACAGGTAAATCCTTGTCCGTATTGCTGGGCGTTAAGAGATAAATGTCTGTCCTTAAAACAGCTACGATCACTTGGCTACTAGGCACGGTTCAGGGGTTGGAAAATGTTATCGTTTTACCAGCTACTGTAGATCCTTCAGGTTCACCCTGTTCCCTAGGTTACGTTCTACGTATTCTGCATTTATAAGAAACCAAGTGGATCCGGGCTTGCCTGCCTTGGCATTAATGCTGGGATTAGGACGACACTTCACGGCCCGAGTTCTCGATACTCCATACCTTCCACATTCTGCTTCTCTAGCATCTCTCTGTCTCTTTGTCTCTCTCTCTCTCTCTCTCTCTCGCATCCCTAGGGAGTAGCTACTCTTACGATCACCCCACTGCTTCTGGCTTCCATCCTCTCTTTAAACAGTCTACCCCTTATGCTTCCAAGAGCAATGGGCTGCACCCTCTAATGGGATATCGATATATTCATGGAGGCTCATCTTCCACAGTCTCCCTTTCTTCTAAGACCTTTAGTTTGACCTCGCGAACTTCTCAATCATCCTCGTGCCATATCCTGGGGCCTCGGAGTTAATTGTTTTCAGCGCTCCTTGTGTCCCTGCCAGACCGTAACTTCAGGTGACTCCAGAAGCATCAAAGAAGTCTGTCGCGCGTTCAAACGATGATCTGATGAGAAAGAAGAAAATTACTAGCACGATATTTATTTGCAGGAAAAGAATGTAAACAATTTCTTTATCGACGCCCCATTAATAAAGCGAGACTTTTTATATCATGAGCATACCGTATAACGAACGCTGTGTACATCTTATTGCGAGGATCGTCATTGCTTCGCGAGATAAAAAAATTCCATACAGCATCAAGCCGACACAAATCTAGCCCACTAAGAACTTATGAGCTTTTCGTAAAGTACAAGAAATAATAAGACGCTTTATACAAGAGCGAAGGGGGGAGCGGGGAGGGGGTGGTGAATGGGTAGAGCGTCAGAGAAAGCCGGACGGCTCCATTACTCCTGAGAATTGCTCGGGATACGACTTCGCGAGAATTGAATGGCGGAAACTGGAAGACTCCTCTAAGGGTGCTTAACTGAGACTCCCTCATCGTCAAGGGTTCCAAGAGGATAGGCAGCCGCCATTTAAATCAGACCTCGACTTTAATCGTCCTTCTGATAATTGCCTTAATTTGTCCCAATCTCTCTGTATTTAGCTACCCACCAGCTCCAGCATCCCTTGTCTCTGCTCCGTCGCTAGTTCCTTCCACGAGGTTACGTATTTCCTTCACGTTAATGCGTCCCGTTGCTCCGATCGTTGCTTCCTCCGATTCGTGGCACGCAACAGCAGTTTCCTGCGAAGCAGCAAGGCCAGTTTAATTTTTCAGGTACAACGAGGGAAGATCCATGCGAGGAGCAGGCTCATAAAATTAAGTAAGAGATCACGTGACACGGAAACCAAGATACCAAGATTCCTTAGAGTCCCGTTGCCCCATGCAGAATCTTCCTCCTGGAAGAATGAAATAAACTCAGAGTGAAAGATTCGACCAATAAACCGTCCCGGTCCCGTAAAATGTAATTTTATAGTTATTTTATCATTGTGACTTCCCTTGCGGCACAATCTGCCAGCTTTCCTCCTCGAGTCGCCTCGTCCTTCCCCGCTTCCCATTCCTTGCCCGATTATCTTAGCAAACGTTTCTCCACTCCGATCCTCTCTCAGCATCTCAGTGGGTCCATACGCAGTCACGAGACAGGAAGAAACAGACGCGTTCAATCGTAGACCAAAGATTTTCTTGAAAAGCGTCTTTTCCTCCAGCTCGTAAAGCCGCATCCACATCCTCGTCATTCCCTTTCGCTCTCTCTCTCTCTCTCTCTCTAACATCCTCTACGTGATACTCCCATCGTTTCCTTTACCCCGGGTAGAGTCGGGCAAAGAAAAACACGAATCTCCAGAAACTTTTTTTTCCCCCCATCTCATCCAATAAATACCCCATCTGTATATATAGTCGTTGGTATATCCCATATCGTCACGGCCCCGGGAATGAGATCTTCGATTTCGGAAGCCGTTTAGCTACAAGAAAATTTCCGATTAACGTGGAAGATTACCTATTTTCCAAGATAAACGAGTCTATGTGTAGGATTGGATTTCAGTCCATTGAGATATTTCGAGATCCTTGATAATATTCGGGACAGGCCGTTTCGAGACAAAATAAATTAAAAAAAAAAGAAAAACACGCATAGGCACGTACGTCCAACTACAGTTATACGTAGCAAAGGTATATACAGGAGGAGAGACGGAAAGGATTCCGAGGGGACCCCTTTGAGATTTTGCAATTTTCTATATCCGCGGTGAGTGCGAGAGAGAGGCTCCTATGAGCGTTTACGCGCGTCAGAGAAGGACAGACATACCGCCGATCTAAAATTCTCGAATAGATGCCCTTTCGCGAATTGGATCCGCTACGGATGCATCTTTGAACGGCCGTAACTTTGTAAAGGTATCCTATCCGCAATTTCCTCGACTGGATATACGTGTCTCACTCTCACGCATTAAAGTACCAATGGGACCGTCTCTCTCGCACTCACGTTAACCATACAAAAATCCAAAATCTCAGACCCTTCTTCCCTCTTCGCGAAAACAAATCCGTCCGAGATGTTTAACTTTAATATAAGATTCACCTTAGCGTTAACGCTTGGTGTACAAAAAATATCTACAAATTATTTCACCCCTTGTCGCGATATCACATAGTAATGGAAATCTATATGCAGATAAGGATTCCAACGTATTCTGCGGTACTAAGGAATTACAAGGACGACGTGCATCGGCATTGGGTTAGAGGAAAGAAAAAGACGAAGAGATAAAAAGAAAGTGACGCGATGGGAGCAAAGCTTTCGACTGATGTGAAATCAGAATGCTTCCAATGTGATGGTTTAGGGAGGCGAAAAGCCAGGGAGGAATGGTAAAGAGATAAAAAATAAAGTAAAAGCCAAAGGCAGTAAAAGGTCGTGATCTCGTACGGGTTGCGAGACACATCCTGGCAGCATCGCTGAGGGTGTCTATCCGGAGGAACTCCCGTCCCGGAGGGGTTTGTTTTCTCCTCTTGCTGTTCCATCCAGCCTCCGGGATGTGCGGTGGACGTATATATGTCTGGGTTAGAAGGCCGAGGAGTCAAGAGAGCATCACGAGTATCGTGCCCAGCATCAGGGGTGTCTTCAATCTCAGGAAGAGATGCGATAGTCGGTTCATTTTCTGCAAATAACACAAATCTTTTTACATCCCCTGGATCCGATAAGTTCCTTGGTAACTACCACGGGAGGAAGGGGATGAAACGTACAATTTTGAATCTGAAGGCTAAAGAGTATGTAGCAAGGGAGGAGGAACGGAACGGCATAGGAGAATCAGGTGTAAGGGTAGAGAAACTGATAGGTCTTATCGGTAGTAAAGTATGTACAAGCGGATAGGAAGTGACGTACCCTGGTGCCTTGGGCAATAAGTATGTTTTCTTCGACTTCCGCCTTCGTTCTTGATCATAGTGCCCTGGGATCGTTGTCTGGATCCTTCTCGGAGACGGTAGGACGTATGTCCGATGGGTTGGCAGGTGTTTGACTTACAGGATAACGTTACCAGGCCTTCATCCGCTTGGATTCCGAGGGACTTCCTGAATGCAAGGAATTTTCTTACGTCGATGGAATACGAGAATCCCAGGACGCTCACTCGAGTCATTCCCTTTTGACTATCCTATTCCTGAATGAGATTTTCAGCCCCTGGGGCGTACCAGTGTGCCTCCTCTTCTGGATCTGGTTGCTCGCTGCTCGCGCTTCGGGCAGTTCCAAGTGGAGTCGGCGCGGACGAACGGGAGAAGAAGAATGAAAGGAAAGTAGATGAGGAGGATAACGGTAGATGGCGGTAGTGAAGAGAAGAATAAGGGAAGAAAAAGAAAAAGGAAACTGCGAAAGACTACGGTTAAACGCTGCTGAGATTTACCGACCCGATATAAATAAATAAGTCAGCGTTCCACCGTGCCCGTATTCATATCCCTTGCAGGCTCTGGATCAACGACACGAGCAACTGTACCATGAGGAACCGCGAGCTGGTCGTAGTGACCCCCCGCTCCTTGGTAAACTACCCTTACATACGGCTAGCGGCAGTCATCCCTTGTAACTTGGCTGAGGTTACCCTACGACGGAATCAGATTCACCAGGACGAGGATCGTCGAGCATGTCCTCCAGGTACTGTAGCGCCGGACTTGTCTTAGGGAACCTACCAGCTCAGGAACAACCCCTGAGCGAGTCCTGGGTAAGGGAGGAAAGTAAACTCGAAGAAATCGAATTTCAGAGACACGTCCCGCACTAGGAGACCCGAAGGACTCTGATCCGGATCTTTCTTGAGGCACGAGACGCAGCCATACCGGAAATGCCGAAGCTATGAGAAAATTAATTAAGATCATTGATCCGTAGAGTCAGCAACGAACGAGTAGACTGATCGGTCGGTTGCTGAATATTCAAAGGTTGTGTACGGAGCCAGAGTTATGGAAAAGAGCATCGAGCAAGAGTGAAAAGTGAGAGGCGAGGGGAACCAAGGGTGAAAGGAGGGCAAAGCACATAAGGGTGCGAAGGTGCCCCGGAGCTATTGAAAGAGGAGAGAAAGTGCTGGATGAGGTAATCCTGGCTGAAGAGAAGTAAAGTGTCGAACGAGGAGAACCGGAGCGAAGTTGGAGAAAGGAGACAGGCACCCCCATCTTGGGGTTAATTCGAGCCTGCTCTAAATATCGGAATAAATTGCGGAGCTCCTTGAGGTTTGCCTTGAGACGCCGATCACCCTTTAGATGCTTCGGCCTTTCCTCTCTCTCTCTCTCTCTCCCTCTCCCTCTCTTCTTCTCTTGCACTCCAGCAGGGTGCCAGTTGGGGTTGGGGGCCCTTATCGCATGTCCGCTCCACTGGCTTTCAGAGGTGAAGGCACCTTATACTTCCTCGTACCTACCAACTACCCCCGTCTCGTCTATTTGCGCCCAGCGTTCCTCTATAACGGGTGGTGTCTGGAGACTGTTTTCAAACCTGAATCAATTCCATAATTCTCACTAAAGAATTCCAGCTCCCAATCCTCATTATCTGCTTCAAAGCATTGTTCCCTGTCTCGTTAAGACCCGCATCGGCAGACTGGCAACGGTGACTACTGACTGTCTAATCAAATTTCAAGAATGAATTCAAGATACTAATCAGTATTCGAGTATTGAATGCCAAGAAATACGCTATTCTATAGCGTGAAAAGAATATGCAATTTTCAAGCAAAACTAAAGCGGAAGTGTTATTGGTCAAACGGGTATCAAGACACCCCGTAGACGATTGAACCTGCTGAGAGCCGCAGAAGGATGGGTGGAGGGGCCAGGTTTGAGAATAAGAGTTGAGCAAGGGCGGTTCAGAAGATATCCAAGGAGTAAGAAGGACAGCCTCTGCTAGAAGACGAAGCCAGAGAGTCTGGAGATGGCGAAGATGTGGAAGGCTGGAAATAGAGAAGAGGAAGTAGAAGAGGCGATGGTCGGATAGGTATAGGAGGACCGTTAAGGTGCTCGACATCGATCTGGAGACTCCGGGAAGGGTGGCGTATATTCCTAGCCTCAAGTCCTTCTCCGGTTGAGGGCTTCGGCACGCAAGTAGACGATTATGAAATTTCGATGAGCAAATCGAATCCGGCACGTCGATTCGACGCGCCGATAAATGCCTTCCGCGAGTCGATGACAGGACTTTTCCTCTTTTTTTTTCTCTTTCTTCTCCCTTTCTTCCTCCTCGTCTCGCCGCGCTCCACTCGGTATCCTGCATCGGCGCCCTAGAAATATAATACAATAGGGTATGAGAGAATGGAGATAAAGAGAGAGGCGCAAGTATCGGGATGCAGTGGAAGCGTTAAACAGGCAGAGAAAGCTGTATCCAGGGGGTCGGTATACGTGGATATATATGAAAACGTATACGCGAGTCAAGGTAATCCCTAGGGATTGGTGGGACGTCGGTAACGGGAAAGGGGAAAACGTCAAACGTGCTTGCATCGCGAACCCCCCGGAGGATCCTGAACCCATGGAAGCGCCACACGGTTCTACGGTTCTACAAGGCTTGGAGCGAACTAACCAGTGAACCAGGGGTGGCATTCAGTACGACGGCATCCAGTGCCGGTGCGTCCTGCCGCGTCCGCATCGGAGTCACGCCGGGACGGCCAATCGATTTTTCACAAGGGACGCCCGATCGGACTGCCAGATGGCAAAATAAATTAGCTGGGAAATTACACACGCTCTGCCATACGGAACAGCCTCGTTCCTTGCCCACCCTGGTTGCCTTCCTGGTCACCGGCCACTTCCTGCTTAATTGCACCCCGTGATCCCGGCGCGCAACCCCCGGGTCCCGGCCCACGCGAATCTCCCATACGTCATCATCGGTACTTCCTGCCTTGGAAACCACTCCGAAAATTCAACGTGACACATGGAAGGCACTCGAGCTTTATCTGGAGAGATCCCAGGAAATTCTGTATCCCCAGCGACTTTGAGACTGGACCTTTTCTTTTTTTTTAACCGTGACGCAAAACTATCTCGTGGCTACTCCAGGATCCGGTTCGACTCCCGGATCAAATGCGTGTACGAACCTTTGAATAAGGGACAAGGATTGCACCCTGGGGATGAAAAAATAATATACACCCCTCGTCCTGTACATATCCATGATTATTGGCAGATCGATACTACCCAATGTATCCAACCCCCTGTGTCTTTCTACTGGTATTTCCTATACCCAGTGTGCATCGTATTTATTGGCACAGGTCATCTACCTAGATACTTTTCGAAATCCTTGTGCACCTGGGTGAACTGTACCAATGTCTAAATACGTCCAGGACGTCGTAGTGACGTGACGAGGGCCAAGTGGACCGAGGAACAAAGGCTTATGAAAAATAGCGAGAAAGCAAATATCCTGTGTGCCAAGGGTGTATAAAGAGAGAGGAGAGCGTACCGTGATCCTGCTGTGTTATCCTGGCGATCGTCAGTGTACGGAAAGGATCCGGAGCCGTAAAGTACTGCGACCCAATAGATCCATCTTCCTGCAGTCAAACGATTCGCATGGAAACGAGCCTCCCTGTACCAAACGCAATATCTCACGTCAGATTATGTCAAATCCTTGCCGAGGCACCGGTTGGTCCTCTTGATACGTCGACTTCGCTGGCGCGCAGACTGAACTTCTAGAAAATAAAATACAGAAAGTACAATTTCATAAAGAATACGGATTAACAATATTTCGCGTGACGGTCGGCATTAAGCTTGAGTATTGGGAATCCTAAGATAAACAGTAGCTCCAAACTTTTGTTTACCCTGTACAAATTTAATCCTCGGGTTGAGTAAACGTTAATTCGATTAGGAGCTAACCACAGAGAGTAATGGAGGGATTAGGTACTTTTAACATTATTCCAGGAAAAAGGGAGAGACCCAATCGCACCCGAAGGGTCGGTGGTTAATTGATTACAAGTTTGTCACAGTAGAAAGGGTATCTAAACAGAAGAATAGCATTGGACGATTTGTAGAGTATCAGAAAATATTTCTAAGAGCATTAATCAGATTCGTTTTTAGGGCCAGCGCGAGAAGACTAGAGAATCTAGAGGGACAGACTACGGAAACAGAGAGAAATACAAGCCCAATGAAATGTGGTATATCTGTGGAATGGATATGGAAAAGAATAGTGGAAAATGACGCTAAACCAGAAGAAGGGAACCTGATGAAAAGTCCTGAGGTGGTACGAGAGCCGAAGAAACTCGATCGGCGCTATATTACCCGGGGGAGAAAATAAGGAAGAGGGGAAGAAGAGGAGAAGAGTGAATCATCAAGAAATTCTTCTCCCTATTCTCTTCTTATCCTCCCTCTCTCTCTCTCTCTCTCTCTCTCTCTCTCTATCTCTATCCTGGCCGCAAACTAAATCCACCCTAGCCAACAAATCCCTAGGGTACTGTTCCACGGGACTTCGCATCCTGGAGGATCCTGTAGCTATTCGATTTCATCTAACATCCAGGAGGTATCACACACTTTGACTGTACCACGTTGTATTACCTTGCATTTGAGTTCTGCTGTCTGAAGCAGCATCGCCACTTGGCGCTTGGACATAGGACTCTGGCAACGCAAAGGAAAATTGTGGCTTTTATGCAGCAACAGTGTCTTCGTGGCCAACGAGCTGATAGGAAAGACAAGATAAATAAATGCGGGTATACAGTATACAGCAAGGAGGTACAGTTACGCGATGGCGAATACAGCCTACATTTATGGATACCTACACTCTCCATTAGACAGAGGGTGAAAATACATACCGTGTGGTTACGCGTGACCATTTCCATTTTCTACCCCATTAGCAGAGGTCGCCACCCACGCGCATTGAGATTGGAGTAGTTGTTTTATTATGCTGCCACTTAATGGCACCATATGCACGGACGCGTGCGTAATTACGCAAGGTAAAATTTCACACGTGGTTAGAGACCGGCTGGCGACTCGATCTGGAAGAAAGTTCGAATGAGTCTAGCCGTGAAAATTCAGGCCAATTGAAAAAAAAATAGAAAAAAAAAACACGAACCAAGAGAAAGGCGCTAGGTGCGGACGTCCACGAAGGCTCGTTAGGGAGTTTGCCAAACTTTTGAAAAGCTAACACTTGGAGTTCGCGCGGAAGGCGTCGGATCCTTCTTTTCAGATTCGAGACTAATTTTCTTAACGGGAAGCAAATTTTTCGGCTCACGCGAATCGAGCTTCTTCGGTGCTTTCCGATCGGTGCACTCGGTCCGATTGATTTCACGTGTATTCGTTAACGTCTGCAAGTAATTTTCCCAGGAATTAATTCCAAGGTAAAGCGACTCCTTTTGCTGACACGGACTACTGGCAATTTGTCGTCGGTTGCCAGGGTGACCTGAGAAAAAAAAAAGATAAGTGGAATACTCTCGTAATATAAGATTCAAGCGTTACAGCTCGTGTACAATTAAATGGGTCGTTATGCGATATTAATAAATTAAACGCCATAATCTAAGGATGAACGAAGACGCGATACGAGGGCATGTAACGGGTGTTGATAAGAGGAGGGGATGGACAAGAGGGAAGAGATAAGAGCGTGGTATCTAAAGGAGAAGAAAAAAAAATTATATGGACCACAGAATGAATATTAACTGGGGCTAACATAATCAGTCTGGGCTTTGATTAGAGGGACGCCAGTACGTACGTACGCTGACGTAAAGTGTACATGGTCAGATATGCAATAGGAAACTACAGTTGAATCCGGCACGACGACTAGAGTCCGCAATCTAACGGGTGATAAAATTTTCTGAAATCAGCTCACACGAATTCGTTGTATAGCCTAAAAAGTCACTGCTGGCGAACGCGAACAGGAATTGCCAACGGGCTGACGATAAACGCAAAACAAACAAAGGGACTTCTCCGTGAGGCTTAGCACCCTTTTCTGACAATCGAAATAAATGACCCGTAAGTACCTCCGCTGCTGGGCCCCCTCCCCTTCGCCCCTTTCATTTGTATCTCTTTCCATTCCCCGTGCCTCGAGCGTCTGAAAGAGAAACTGAGTAAAATTTCGTCGGGCGGATATTTATACAAAATTTTAACGGTATTAAGGAGGCGCAACGCCTCCTGCTAAATTAATAAGCGCAAACACGGTTTCTGACTCCTCGTCAAATTAACAAAGAAGAAGGGAGAGGGCGGACGTTAAGCGATCATTTACCCAAAAGTATATGCAAACATTGGCCAAGGATGAGTGCCGGAGTACCTTCGTCAGGGATATAACGACTGAGCCACGACACTTCCTAGGGTACTGCCGGTACATATCTGATGGGTAGGGGATTGCCAGGCGACGCGTCGTCTTCGAAATCCGAGCCGCTGATTAAAACTCGAGTTTCCCTTCTGTAGCCAGAACGTGTGTGCTCTTGGCAAAGCAACCAAACCCGAACTAGTTGATCCGGGCTAATGAAGGTTCTTCGCCTCCTTCGTCCTCTTCAGTGGCTGTCAAAATTTGAGAGTAAAGTTTCGATAATTTAACGCAGAGCTATAAGACGACGTGAAGTCATCGTCAGCGTAGAGAATGAACTATCGTGCACCCAGATATACGGCAGTTCCTATCTACCTACTGGCCTGTAAAACGCGCCCGGACTGGCTTTATGCGCTGATGTACCTACGTTTAATGTTTAAAGCGCCGTCACACGTTGCTCGCCCTAAAACCTACCTGGTCTTTTAGGTACAGGAGGGGAAGTGCCAACCGTGTCTTTCCCTGGAGAGTGGATGAAGTAGAAGAGCAGGATAGCATTCAGCCAAGACGCCGTAGAGCATCTCGCTTTAACGAGACGGCCAAGTGGAATTTTTATACTCCTACCAAGAGTATGACGCCACGACGCTGTACGTATGATCCTTTTATACCTAATCGAGGGCAAAGAGCATAGAAAACTTTTTCACCTTCAGCTACTGCCAATTCGCTGGTTTCCTTTGCCACAGGATAACCGCGAGCATCCCCAAGTAAATTGGCTAAGGTTCGTCTCTCTTTGATACTTGCTCTGGAAAGTGGTAGACGGTGGAAGATGCTCAGGAAGGGGTTGAAAGTCACAGCACGTGCCGGGATACCTCGGCATGCAGAGTGGGCCAACAACTCTCATGACTTGTTTAGCTGCTGG
Source organism: Trachelus iudaicus (assembly GCA_030142595.1). Lineage (NCBI taxonomy): Eukaryota > Metazoa > Arthropoda > Insecta > Hymenoptera > Cephidae > Trachelus > Trachelus iudaicus. The sequence continues at coordinate 66,403 of JARQTH010000010.1, read as the reverse complement.
CACCAGGAGTCTTTCCAGGGCGCACGTAGCCTTACATTTATTTTATAGCTGCGTTTTAGCGCGTCCCACGAATGTCCCTCCAGCCGCTTACCTGCTCCGCGCGTACGTGATCCCCCATAGTCGGACGTCTCTCTGTAAAACGAAGAGAAAACGTGGATAAAAGGATAAACAGTCGATTTCGTATCTCGAAGCTTTTAAATGTAATCTTGGGGACTCGACGAGGACGTTTCGTGATCGAATCCGTCGCACCGGGTTAATCTGCTGATCCGAGCGGATTGCTTTCAGAAGACTTCTTGCTGCTACATTTCCTTCCATTTTTTTTTTTTTTTCGTTCGCTCGCCAAGGAAAATTTGAAACAGTATTCCGCGTAGGTATCACCGGCAGCATTGAACGCCTGAATTGGTGACAGCATTGAGGATCCAGCAACGTCACCGGATGTAGGGAGGAAAATTGCTTGCGTATTTGAGAGTTAAATGGGCTGTGGATAAAATAAACACGAGGAAAAAAAAGGGGAGAGAAAAGAAAAAAGTTCTCTCGAGCGTCTATCAGGAACACGCTTACTTCTTGCACGTTCGCAGAAAGAGAAACTTTCAACCAATCCCCTTGTTCCGTTTTATTCCCTTTTTTTTTTTCTTCTAACCCCTCGTCGCTCCTTACCCGCCATTCCACAGGGGAACCTCTATTCCGTTCGCGAAACCCTCCGCAGCCTCTCCGATCTTGTGGAAAAATTCGGGGAGTGAATGTCTCTCGGAATGCGACGCTTTGTAAAATTCGGAGAGAAAGGAAAAAAAAAGGGATTTTTGAAAGTCCTCGCAAGACCTTGCGCCTTTCCCAATCGTACCCAGAGGAATGGCGTCGGCCGTCAGAGAGTAGGTAGGAAAAGTGGAAAAGGTTAGGAAGATGGAAGAGAGACCTACGCGTTTAACGTCTTGGCATGGCCGTTAGGGCAAATAAAAAAATCCATTAACTTTTTCAACGACGACCCTAAAGCGTCTGCCGTATAGGTAGAAGAAGTACGAACGCTATCATCTCTTATCTCTTTTCAAGGAAAACAAGCAGGATCGCTTGGTGGCTTCACGTCACGATGGCATAAAGCCACTAAAAATCTTTTCATCTTACTTTGACTCGCAACATTCAAATTCAAAGTTACATCCGAAGATTAGATACCTTCGCGACGAGGAAACTTGGTATAATCGTATCTTTTTCTCTCGGGAGAGACCAGGATCCGGACGACTAACGGTTCTCATTCGCGTCAACGTGCGCTATCGCGGATCCTTACTTGCCGTCATAATAATAACGGAGAAACGTTTTTTAACGAGATACTAGAGCGAAGGCTTTAAACCGAAAAGGATCGGCACGATATCCTTGAGCAATATTTAGAATCTCATCGCGTTATTATCGAAGCAATAAAGGGAAATAGTTTGCCGAGAGTCAAACGTCGAAATTAACATTCAAATTTATCTCGGCCTATATCGCAATTGTACGCAGTGAATCACGTTTACTGTTCGTCTATAAAGTTTTCGATTGAAACAAGGAAATTATTAACTTACTTTCTAAACATTAAGATTCCCTCCTGTAAGTGGTATTTCCATGATAATGAAAAAAAACTCAGTTTTCCTTTAAACCAACATGGCAGCACCTCATGGACGGTTACGAACGCCGCAGGCAACGTACCACGCGTACCGGCTTCAACTGAGTTTGAATTTTCGTTTTACCGGCAGATGACGCTACCGTCGAACATCAAATGCGCATGCGCCATCCAGAACGGTTTTTTTTCCGACGCTCATAAATTCGAAACTGTAATATTCATAATGACAAATGATTATTATCGTTTAAATGATGATATTACGATATAGCTTCTTTTTTAAATTATTTCAAACCTGATTCCAGCTATTTGTCCATCGTGAAGATTCAAATGGGATTTGCTCGGAATCGTTATCGCTCCGAATGACTCTTAAACGCTGTGCATGTAATAATGGCTGTCCCGCTTCGGTTCCTCTGGATTATAAAATAATCGTGCGAATTAACTATCACGGATTAATCGTTTATTCACGATATCTAGGATGGCTTACATTACGATTAAGTATTTGAATAATCTTATCAATGAGATCAGTTCGAGTTGAAACGTAAAGGAGACGATTTCGAAATTTTCACATTGTGCTGATAGTCACTTCTAACCATAACGTCGGCTTATTATAGTCTTAATTATATCGTTACGACAATTTCTTTTAGAATCTCAATAAACATTAAGACAATACAATTTCGATTTACGTTTACAGGCCGTCAATTTACAAGGAAAAACATCACCGTATTGGAGTGCCGAAACCTCGTTATTTTTAAGACATTTATCCGCGTATCGCAGTTATTAAAATCTAATGCTCCTCGAGAGCCTCCTAAAGGCTCTACAATTTTCACTCGTAGTCCAATCAATTTTCATACTTAATCCGATTCAACGAAATGGAAATCTGCAATCTGCACTAACAATGCATTCGTATCGTCTAATCGTCACTACATTAGCTATACGAAAATATTATTTCCTCTGCCTCTTTCTCTAATCTGAAATGTCTTTTAGCAACTGCATAGAGCAAAGGTATTTCAACGAATTCTCAAAATTCAATATAACAGAATCATACACTGTACTATGTCTTGCTTGCTTTGCTCTCTCTCGTTTCATCCGCTTCTTCCACCTTGGATATCGTTAACAATTATTTCACTACGCTCTCAGTCGTAAATACGTTATCAGCTGTCAGTGTGACATTCCGTTCTCTAATACTTATTGTTACTAATAGTTCTTTAACGACAGCCAAACATTGACAATTTCGCCGATACAAAAAATAAAAAGCTACAGGAGAACTCAGTAGCGAGCCAAGACGCCTCGGAAGCATTTGGCAATATCAGCTGGACTAGAAATTAAATACAAAACGATGATTTTCAATTTGTTAATTAGACACGAGTCATATCAACGTGGCAAGAGCTCTACGTGACATAATTTTACCGTCCTCCGATAAATCCATAGTCTCTACGAGGATGGTACAAAGACCGCGTGTATACTGTGCTTCACGTAATCATTGCCAAAAGAAGGTATTGACATTGAGTATAACATATATTCTTAATATTTTTAATATACAGCGAGTGAATTGACATTGCCGCGTCAAAGCGATCGGTGACTGGCTTTCCAAAATCGAAGAAAAAAGCTACAATATCGTACGTCCCGAGGCATTAATCCAAATGACCAGGGGAGGCGTCAATTGATTTTAATTAAGAAATAATAACTCTGGAATCAAAGTACCAATCGCTCTGACAGTCAACGCATATTATTTATACTATAATAGTGTCGTGTTTGCTTGGCGTTACTATGACGGTGTCATTAGTAAGCGCGCTACTTAGAGAGTAATGACTGTCTTACCTCTTTTAGATATTTTTTTTTTTTTTTTTTTTCTTTTCACAAAAGCAGAAAACCTCTGTAACACAATTACGGCCCGTTGACCGCTTTAATTGTTACATATATATAAAATACGCACAGACAACGAAACTTATAAAGTATCGTAAGGTAAGCTAAGAAGTAGGAAATATACTTATTAGCTAAAAATATACAAATTACAATCTTAAGGCGATCGTTATTCGTTAATTGATAGTTCGCCGATACTCTTTTCTCGCGTGAAGTATTAATGGTGTCGTCCACAAGGCGTGCAGACGCGGTTTACGGATTACGAAATCGATACAGTAATATAATCGTACGGCGCTGATATTATTCTGATAAGGATTGGAATGTAGATCAATTGATTTCACAGTTATCTTAGAAGAGCGATGTCGACCATAAAATCGTTCTTATCACGAGTTGCTCTTTGATTTCTGTATTTCTTTACTGTATTTCGGGTATCTGCGCGTCCCAATAAAAGGACCACTCAGCATCCAAATGGAATTTAATATCAGAATTGTTAGATATAACTTTCGATCAAATGATGCAAATTAAATGGAATTTACTTAAGGAAGAGATAGATTGTCCAAATCGTATGGAAAGGTCACGGCAGAGCTGCCACAAATGTTCCTTGATCATTTTACTGGGTGAACAATGGAGTCGTGCAAAGTTATACGAAATGATGGTGTTAAATAATATTTACAAATAATCGCAATATCAATGATAATTAAATTAATTTGTTCTAAAGTCTCGTGTGGTTTTTTTTTTGGTGTTTGACTTCGAATTGGATATCTTATAAGAATTTTAATCTTTAAATGCCATCGCGATAAAAGGGGAAAATTGTACCAGAGACGTACTGGTACTTAGATATCTTTACTATGCAGTTATTCGCCCTCTGATAAGCTGCATCTGATAAAGGTGATGGAGTGAAGAAGAATAAAAATAAAAATAAAAAAAAGAACAAGTTCTGCCCGTATCAAAAATCTGGTTCTATCGCTTGCCAATATTGTATTTCTACTGTAAATTCATGATATTGAACAGAAAAGCACTGTTTGAACTTCGATCAGGATGTAACGAGCACAGATATCACAGTAAACTCTTAGACTTAAAGTAAAATATTTAAAAAGTCACATAACGTTAAAGAGCTAATACAAATAGCTTTGTAAGAAATGTAAGTATTGTTTGATCGAAAGGATGAACATGAGAGAGTGTCCGAAGCAAAGTAATAAGCTTCGCAGGACACTTCCTCTCAATAGAATGGTATCTAGTCGTATAATGAAATGATTCTGCAGCGATAAAATATATGAAACTGTTGGGAAAACCTGTGATACGAATAGCAACAAGTATCAGAAATCAATGAAAGTCATAAAAAAGTGAAAATAAAAAACAAGCTTAAGTTTTTGTATATATAAAAAAAGAAAAAAAGAGGGAGACAGAAAAAATACTGCTGATCACAATTTTCTGGCAAGCAACAGACGAGCGACCGCGTGAATTCCCATGTAACCCAGCTGGCTCCCGATAAAGAGTGTACGATGTAAACGAGCAGTCTTACCCGCATCGTCCATTCCTAACAGAGTCACGTCTAGCAATCTAGCTAACCTAGAACCAGCAATTTCCAAGTCTCAGATTACGTGCTAATAGCTACTGCCTTGCGCGATGTTACCTAAATATTTTCACCTGCAGCTCTTTGGTAGCGCGGAATTATACAACAGGCTTTAAGTGATATGGTCTCGGTCGGTTTCCGATGACTAGATTAAAATAACATTGACAATAAATCTCAATAAGTGGGAAGGAGTATCGATCTTAGACGTATTGAAAGTTGTCCTTGGCGGCGAGAAGCGGCAGCTTCTCTATGCTCTGCTTCAGGTCGAAACTGTGCAGCCAATCGGAACTGGGTTTCGCTTTGACGCCACAAAAACTGAAATTACAAAAGTCCGCGGCATTTTGCAACGCGCCGCGATGGAACGGATTGCCCTGCTTGAAGTGCTTGTAGCGGCCAGCATTCATGCGCTCGTTAGTCGTCATGCCCAGGACCATAATCTGATAAAAAGAAATAAGTACATGACTCATGCGGCTACCGTGGAGTATCACCGAACGTTATCAGATAGAAAAATACAATTTTTCCCATCGACGAACAACCCGCGTCTCAATCAAAAGGGACAAACCTGGTAGCACTGGCATGCCAGGAGCGTGCCAACCCAAAAGGAATGCAGAGCCGTGTTCGCAGCGACCCAAGTGACCCAGGCGTCGCACGTTGCTGCGGCCACTAGGTAATTGTCAGGGCTATGACCGTCGGTAAGATTCGTCCAGCATTCGAATTGCCAATACTGAACGCTTGCGGACAGAACGACGATGCAGAGCGCCAGCAAGGATGCCAGGAAGCCAAGAAAGTACTTGTGATTGTGCGCACCTGATTGTTAATGCAAAGAAGTCCAGATGACGTTCATCCAATATACTAAAACCAACTTCTTCAACAGCGGTACAAGTTTACTAACCAATACAATTGTTGACCCAGGGACAATGATGATCGAACCGTGCGATGCAACGATCACAAGTGGAGCAATGCTTAGAGCGCATTGGCTTCCTGACCAAACAGCTACTGCAAAACCATTGAGGCTCGAAACCACCGGATTCTGCCAGTTCTATTATTGTCTGGAATTTATTAGATCGTTATCACCGACTCTACCCTCTATCGCCCGTCTTTCATTAAATTCATTGGCTTTTACTACACACGTTGAGCTTGTCTTCTTGCGTGGCTGTTATAACACCGGGATCCCCTCTCCACGATTGCAAGAAACACACCCAAAGAGGAACAGAACCACCGACTAATAAGAGCCATAAATACCAGGCTGCATGAACGCCAAGCCAGAATATCCACGTAGCATATATCCACATCTGTAATTGACGTTACTTTTAATGAGAGCAGACCAGGTTGCGCTAAAGACCTCAGGCGATCTTTATCGTTTAACAATATCGACTCGTAATCAAAGTATTTAATTTTATCTCATGGATAATACACTGCCACGATAACGAGTGATACTTATTGCCTGATAATACCGTGAATTTAAAAATGAAACCCATAGGAAATTATTTCTAGATTTTTCACATTGTTGGCGTTGTAAATTTTGTAATTTATTTTAAACTTTGATATAACGTTACTCGGATTCCATTTTTTTTTTATGAAAAATTTATGTAACCACGGTTCAAGTGCTGGATCACTTAATCTGGTTATCGATTGAGATAATCTACTGGGTATTTTAATATCGTCAGATTCAACAGTCAAGTTTTTATTTATTAAAACCTTACCTTGGTTGCCAAATAAATGGACATAGGTAGAATGTGAAACAGCCTTTCGTCAAAGAAAATATGATTTGCTAAATAGACTGCTATGTAGATTGTGAGGAAGGCACCTAATTTAGTTAGATAATCCAACCCACTTTGCAGTACTATTCCAATAACGTAAAACACTATGAATGGAGTACTGACCATGCAGTACCATCGTACTCTCTGAAAATAGTAAAAGATGGTACGGGTATTAGGTCGTTGTAGAAGTAAAAATAATTATTTTGTTTTTCAAACGTTAAATTGCTTACCTTATCTCTACACCATGCTCTGGTACGTCCTTGCTTCTCTCTGATTGCTTGTGTAACTTTGTGTCCGAGCCAAGCAGCTCCAAGGTGAGGACCCAGAAGGGTCTGCGGAGTCTCGTTTTTAAAATTTGGTACGTCTAACGATGCTCCATGTTGAACTAATGTGGATATTGCTGTATTGTTTTTAGCTATTATAGCCCAATGTAAGGCTGTATTGCCATGAAGATTATCCGTAAGTGAATGTGAGGCGCCCAAAGTTAACAAGAGACGGGTTGGGTCTAAACTGTAGAAAAAAAAAAATACCAACGATGTCGATTCAAATAAGGTATTGGATAGGCAACGATATTTTTTGTTTGCTATTTCTTTTCTTTAGATACCAATTTTGTGTATTCGATACCTGTTAACTTTGTATGCGCTCCACATGAGCGGAGTTAAAGCACTTTTATCCGGCATGTTAGGATTTACTCCTTTTGCAACTAGATACGCAACTATAGCCGTGTGGCCAAATTGTGCTGCCAAGTGAATACATGAGAAACCCTCAGAATCCCTAAGAGTTGGATCGGCTCCAGCTCTCATTAATATCACAACAGTGGATAAATGGCCATGTCTGAAATAATCATGGATATTTTTATTTATGAACGATATCAGAGTACTGTCAAATCAGGAATCGATGGAGCAATGATTTTTTACAGTGCTATGATTTTTGTATTAGAATTAATAGCGTCAGTCAGCAATAGATGTTTTATAGCAAAGATCATTTCACTCACCGTGTAGCCCAGTGCAACGGTGTAGAAGCTAGTAGGCCACCTATCGCATCTACCACAGCTCCTTTAGCAATCAAATATTTAACTACTTCCTTTCGATTATTTATCGCAGCCCAATGGAGTAAGGTTACTGTTTCTGCGTCTGGTTGATTCACATCCACACCACCTTCCACCAGTTCAGATACACGCTCCAATGCACCGTACTGAAGTAATAATTGTAAAATTAAGAGAAAACATTCTAGCTTTCCTGACAGTCAATATTCGACACCTAACACATAGTAGGTGTTTTGAATATAAATACTGATGTATAAGAGAATAAAAAAAATCATCAACTGTAAAGTTTCAACATTGTTCAAACCACGAGCATCGCTGACATAGAAATATTTGTTAATACTATTCTTAAATAATATTTTCTTACTTTACCTGGGTGGCTTTAATGATGTCATAAGAACTGCAATCCTGACTTGCAGTCCTAGTAGGTTCCTGAAGTATTCCATTCGAATCATCAGGTTCGCCATTACCTTCGCTTTGGCAGGCAATCTGCATCTGAAGCGCATACATGATGCTTCTGCAAACATATAATCCACAACTTATTCAAATTCATCAAAAATAATTTACTAAGGCACAATCCAGCCTTGCGTCATTCCACGGAGAACAATTTCATACAGTTTCTAAATTCAAATAGACCTGACTCCACTATTTCTAATAAGTACATTCGAACTGCACGAATACCTCAGGAAAGTTAAAACCATCTACGAACAACCACGACCACTAGTAATACATTGAAAAACAATAGTGCGTAAATGAAGAGACTATTCACCGTTTGTATTCATGTGAGCACCGCGTAACCTAACGTTACACGCATTTCTTCCAGGCAGATACATTATACAAATTGATATTCGAGTAACGAGAGAAATCAACAATATAAACAGTGCACAGCAATAAAGCATGATCCATATTATCCAACAGCATTAACAAATTCATTTACAAATCAAGCTCGTGAATTCAGGTTACGCAAGATTTACGAATTCCGGCTGAAAATCGCAGAGACAAGCAAGGATCACTTTCTGTATACAGAAAATAAAAATATTTACAGTCTATCCACGAGTTCAATTTAGACGATTAGCAGCTTGCGAAAGTTAGTCCACATAACATTTTAGACTATCACTAAACGTACTTATATGCCCCACCGTCACTTCTGGCTCTTCATTTCCGAACACTGACGCATCAGACGAGGACAACTTAAGGATCTAAAAAATGTTCTTTTCCCGTCAACTTTATCCCATGAATTTTACGCTTTACCACTGACACTTCAACGTAACACCATTTTTAGCAACTACTACTTTACGCCGTGAACAAAACTAAATGCAATTTACAACCATAGAACATACACGTAATATGGATTCCAGGACTAAAGCCAGCTCTGAATTTCCAATGCAATAATTCTACTAGCGCCAATACCTTACTGTAAGAAAGAAAATACTGCGTAACATTAACACAACGCGCCTAATAATATCAAAAAATTACGCAGCAGTTTGGCGCGTACATAAAGTACACTGAACAATAATATAAATTGGACATTCAGGCAGAAAAAATGACTGCTACGAATCTCACAAGAGCACGTGTTACGAGCTAGAGTTTTCATAGTTTTCGTTGTCATAAAATCGCATACCGAATTCGTGGACCAAACAAACTAAATATGTTCCTTACTGAGCGATGCTTACCTTAAAAGTTATGGCAATTTAATCAATGTCTATCCATTATCGACAATAATCTTCTCACAAGACTCCCAAGAGAACAGGCGAGTTTGTAGTGAGAAAAATTGCACTGAACCTGCTGCGGGTGGGGCGCCGGCTTATTGTACGAGTAAAGACTTGACAGAGCTGACCCTCTTCTTAGCCAAGCACCAACCACTCTAACGAGCCTGATTAATGAACTCCAATGAAACGATGCACTGATAGTCAGCCTGCACACGGTGCATTCTATCATAGTGCATCTTTTTCGATACCGACTCCTATGATTTCGGTAACGCGACTTGCACTGTGATTTCCTGTAAAACTATTATCTGCGTACGTGGGTTATGAGACTTGAGAATCCTGTCGACTCGTTCATTCGAAGGTTTTCTCAAGACGATTATTGATAAGACGTCCTGTGCTCCATCGGTACCCTGAATCGTTTAATATTGGCTGAAGATAAATACATTTAACACTCTTGCGTGTTCGATATCGCTCGAGTCCAGCGTTGTTTGACTACACGTTATTGACTGAATATAAATAGATTAAATGCTCGTGTATTCTGTGCCGCGCGATTGTCATATTTAGAATTTATATTTATATAGAGAATTTTAATTGGTAATGTCAATCTGCAGGTGTCCGCGGTATCCGGACTCGTGTGACATCATATTGCACAAGGTATTCGTCTATTTACCTTTTCGAGCGGAAAAACCAGTGCGGATCATTCGTTGTTTCCAACGGAGGTAAACTTGTGGTTTCTTATAATACGTATGCGTGTGGATAAGTAGTAACAAATCTCTCAGCTAAACTCCGATGGAAACAGAGACAGCGTAGGCGTAGATTATTCTCGATTTTGGTCGAAGAAGCGAATCGAGATGAAAGACTTTTGCATTCGCGGCAATTCTGCGAGACTCGAGAATCGCAGCCAAAACGTCCGTTGCGAATAACAGTTGAGAAATACGAATAGAGTGGGTGGGATTGAAGGAAGGATTGAGAAAGTGAGTGAGGCGGGATAGGAAGAGAAGAAAAAGAAGAGGGAGGAGAGACGATTGTTTAGCGTAGAGAGAGAGAGAGGGAGAGAGTGAGAGGGGGATTGAAAAGAGATACAAGGAGGTTAGACGTGAAACAGAGAGAGTTGGAAAAAGAGAAGCAGAAAAAAAGATTGGCGATTCATCGTGGTGATCTGTAGTGGTGATCAATATCGATGAGCCACGTGAATCGAAACTTTCAGTCTGGTGTTTTGTCCAGTTTTGTCTCACGTCGTGATTACAGCTGCTTGTCTTCGTGGCTGTAAATGAAATTCTTGTTCTGACTGAAAGAAGCAGCGAACTTGACATAGCCTCATTGCAATCGGGCATGACAGTGTAGATATCTGGTAATTTCTTTTTTCCTTTAACGGCTGATACTCATAATTCTCACTCTTGATCTGTCTTTAATACTTTTACGTCCGAGTGGTCTGAACGTTCGCAAAAAAAAATTATTCCTCGTCATCGTGAAAACCGTTTGCGCTAAATTTAGTTACTGTGTTAGTGAGTTATTTGGTCGATCTTCTTTATTGCTGCTGATATAGTGCTTGTGCTCGGTGCTCCGTAGTGGTGCTGCTGCCGCTGCTTGTTCTTCTAGTGGTGACGACGGTTCCTGACGATATTCGCCGTGCGCGAGGCCTTCGCGAGAATTCTAGCATTCCTGGCGAAGCCAATAACATTTCCACGATTCACGTTCTATGAGCGCCAAGGGCCAAGGGGACCCTGGAGAAGACCTCGCATCCAGGTTAGTCTACATTGTGTGAATTGTTTAAAAGAATTTTTTGTGTACTTGTTGGCTCTTTCATTTAGGACAGACTATTTTCTGTCTATTTGTAATTGACAGTAGTAATTTTGTATAGATTGCTGAGAACCTATACGTTGTTTACATCGTACGTGAGCGAATTTCAATTCTTCTGGGTTACTTTATTTTTGGAAACCACGTCGTGTCCTTCTGATTCAATGAATCTTGGCGGAATACTACTTCAATTCTTCCAAGTGGTTATCGTAGGGTGACTTTGTTGTTTTTAAATTGCTGCAAAGCATGATCATGGTATTTTCCATGTTGAATCGTAGTTTATAATTAGATTGGAGTCGTTTTTGCTACTTCGTCTTCCCTTTTGATGTTATTTCTGTCGTTCAAGTTAAATTCTTTGTCTTCGATGAACAATTAGACACACCATTGTCATTCCACAGGGTAGGAGCAGAAAGCCCTTGCAGCGATATGAAGCGTGCAGCTGCTAAAAAACTGATCGAACGCTACTTTTATCAGCTGACCGATGGTTGTGGAAATCCTCAATGTGATAATCAGAATTGTGCATCGAGTGGGAAAGTATGAATTATTCTGATTCATTCGTTCACTCCAATCAGAGGAATGATAGATCAATCAATACGCAAGGAATCTCATATGGCAGGTGACGAATCTTACACCAAATCAAGCTGCGGCCCAGGCAATTCAGCTCTTCTCTCAGGAAGCACGTCTCTGCGATGGTACACAGCCCAGCAAAGTTGCTAGGACCACATTGGAGCCAGGACCAGCATCCTTAGCTAAGAGTCTACCAGTCAAAAGCGTCAATCCTACCTGTTCCGTTGAAGGTGTGTCAAAGTATGACTTAGGAGAAACTAGTCAACCCTGTGTTATAAAACCGCATGAAGCATGCGTAACTTCCCAGCCTTGCAACAGCACATCCATTAATAATGATTCAAAACCGAATGAAATGGATGAATGTAAATCCAAAGCCTCCAGTAAAATCTATGAAATTACATTTTTAAATAATACTCAAAGTACAACAGAAGTTGATTCCACTGAATCTATATTGCCAGAAACTGATTCCTGTTTTATGCAAATATTAAATCGGTATGGTGTCTATGTTCCAAATCGTAATAATAATCCTAAAAATTTGAGAAGATCTAAAAGACAAAGTAGTGTAAACGCAAGAAAAGCATATCACACTAAAAAGAATATTGAATTTCGAAAATCTCGATCGAGACATACGTCACGTTCTGATGTTAAAAAATTAATGTTGCTGGCATTGTACCTACGCTATTTGAACATCAAAAGACATTTTCAAAAAGTACAAACTAGATAATCCCTCGATACAATTTACTAACTAATTTTCACTTTGTCATTTTGAGAGAAAATGAATTGTTGCTTGAGAGAAATGAAAGAATAAGAAAATCGTATTATTGGCCATAAATTTTATCGTTCTTCCTGTATACAGTTGTTCAATAAAATTATAATTCTCCGAGTGTATGTGTTGTGTATAGCGTACATGGTTTGCGTTTGCGTTTAAAATAAAGCAGAAGGGAAGCTGGTAAACAAATGAATTTCCACCACACAGGAAAACCGGTGCCATATCTGACGGAGGCGAAGCTTCTGGACATAATAGAAAGATGTAAATCAGAAGGATCTTATTCGTTATTGATACGAACCCTGGGGGAAGTCTTCTCCTCGGCGGAGGCGCTCAGTCGAAGTTTTCAAAAGACAGAGAAGAATGATTCGCCCCTGACAGCATTACTGGACAGAGCGCCAGTGTCTCTGCTAGGACCACCAGGTGATCTCAGCAAAGAAGCCGTCCGTTCACTCCAGGGTGAGGATAAGGAAGAGGACAGCAGTGACCCTTCACCAGCGGTGCCTCATCCTGATGACACAAACGTGGATCTCCCAGCAGTCCGGAGAGCCTTTGCAGCCCTTTGGTCACTTCCTGGTCTGCATTAAGTCTTGACGCATGGAATCATCCAAGAATTGAAACAGGGGAAGATCTTTGCCCTGCTGATGACCACTACTCTGTTCTAGGAGAAGCGTTTGAGTCGGCTCTAGTTCATGCCCTAGTCACCCTGGCGGACAATATCGAGCTTGACCTGAGGGTATTTGGTAAAATGCCCTCGGACAGTACCGACAGTCTGCTAAACGTGTTCCTCATCGTGTTCGAAATCCCAGTATTGGGTAGCAGCGAGTATCTGGAGTTGGCGCTTCACATGCTCTGCAAAGCGGCGAGCTGCCTGAGGATTTCCGCCCAGGCAAAGCTGGCCAGGGTCTGGGCAAGACACTGCAAACCTCGTCTACGGAGTCTTCTGGAAGCATTGCAGCAGCTGATCACTGTGAAGGTACGACGGAGTATCAATGACAATTCTGTGCCTCCTGGACATGCTGCTATTCATATTCCGTACTTTACAACGCTAGGTCATAGCTGGTTCCTTTACGCGCGACTATTGCGTTCAGGATGCGGATACCATCACAGCACCTACTAAAGTTATGAAGATACTTTATTATGCTAGTATGTTAGCTGGTGAATTGGATGCTCCAGAGTCCTGTCGAGACGAGGACCCCGATGGTACCGACCTGGACAAATCTGGACTCAGGACACACACGTCGTCCCAGGCAGTACAGGTAGGACGTCATTGACTTTCGGACGACTATAGACTGGATGGAGAAATATTTCTTTCGATACCTTCTTCAAGGATAAACTCGCTATGGAATTGGGAATATTTTCTCTGGATGCAAGGAAACCCTTCATACCTTTCAACGACTTTTACAACGAACCTTTGAGCGACGCCGTCGAAATGGATAAGGATTTTGCGTATTACAAAAGCGATCAACCTAGGAAATTTAGTTTCATGAATTACGCCTTTATACTGACACCAGCTACAAAGACACTTGGCCTCTATTACGACAATAGAATTCGAATGTACAGCGAAAGACGTATGAGCTTTTTGCAAACTGTCGTTGGACAGCCTACGAATCCATATCTCAGATTAAAGGTAGGATCATTCAATGATTTTTTAATATTTCTTCTTCGATGAATTATACTGTCAAGGTTTCATCGGTGTATAATATGTGGGTACGTAGTGATCAAAGTTGGTAGAATTTTTCTAAAGGAACATATGTGAATGGCCATAACAGGTACGAAGAGATCATTTGATCGATGACGCTTTGGTTGAACTGGAGATGGTGGCAATGGAGAATCCGACTGATCTAAAGAAGCAGCTGGTAGTAGAATTCGAAGGCGAACAGGGTGTCGACGAGGGTGGCGTCTCCAAGGAATTCTTTCAGCTGGTGGTCGAAGAGATATTCAATCCAGATTACGGGATGTTTACAATGCAGGAAGACACGCAAACCACCTGGTTTAATCCAACCTCCTTCGAAAGCAATGCTCAGTTCACCCTGATAGGAGTGGTTCTCGGTCTGGCAATCTACAACAACGTCATCCTCGACGTGCGTTTTCCCATGGTGGTCTACCGGAAGCTCCTAGGCAGGAAGGGCGGTTTCGCCGATCTGGAAGACTGGAGTCCAACGCTTTACAGGACAATGACCGAGTTGATGGAGTACACTGGGGATGACATGCCCGATATATTCATGCAGACTTTCAGGGTTGGCTACAAGTAAGGAAGCTCTTATAAAATCTAAATAATAAAGACGAGTTCGCAAGAGAGACTTCTTCAATTTCAGAGATGTATTTGGCTCTGTCCTGTTTCACGAGTTGCGGGAAAATGGGGATGAGCTTTATGTCACTCAGGAGAACAAACGTGAATTCGCTGATCTCTACGCTGACTTTCTATTAAACAAATCAGTGGAGAGACAGTTCAAAGCGTTCAGACGTGGTTTCCAGATGGTGACGGACGAAAGTCCATTGGCGTTACTCTTCAGACCAGAAGAGATAGAGCAGGTTTATTTATTTATTTTATTATTTACTCTAGCATTCTTTCTGTGCGTCCAGTGGTACTGTACTGAATTTTGCCTTGTACCTGCAGCTCGTATGCGGAAGCAAAATCTTTGACTTTGCTGAATTGGAAGCAGCTACAGAATACGAGGGCGGCTACACTGTAGAGAGCGAAGCTATTCGCAATTTCTGGCGGGTCGCTCATTCCCTACCTCCGGAAAGTCAACGGAGGCTGCTTCAGTTCACCACGGGAAGCGATCGAGTTCCCGTGGGAGGACTTTCGCGGCTTAAAATGGTTATAGCGAGACATGGACCGGATTCCGACAGGTAGGAATAATTTCACGAGGATAGACATTTGGTTTGTCTCTCGTCTTGGAATTGATCGAATCATTATTTTCTGTATTCTCTTTTCTAGGTTACCCACTGCACACACTTGCTTCAACGTCTTACTCTTGCCCGACTACAGTACGATAGAGAAGCTCCAGGATCGTTTATTGAAAGCAATCAATTACTCAAAAGGATTTGGGATGCTGTGAGTGTGTAAATACTTGAATAATTCCAATCGTAAACGTTGGAGTAAACTCAGCAGAACGAGAACAGTGGGAACCTCCTGTATCCTGTTATCCTTTAATGTCCTCTCCATCTATCCGTAAGTCCAATTTGATCCTATTTATTGAAAGATATTTAAAATTCCTCGCAGCAGCGAATTAAACTCTTGTCTCTCGAAGGATCTGCGCCGTTTCGGCGGCGATCCAGCGAGGAGATATTATTCATCGAATTTCATTTAACTAAGTGGTGGAACTCCATGCAGCTTGAATGTCCTTAAAGAATTCGTGGTCAAAGAATATAAGCGTTCCTGGGGCCAGTACGTGTCCTGAACGTAATCGCATGTCATTTCCACGTGAAAGCATTAGCGTTGTAAAAAATAAAGAATTTTGAAAATGTTTTCAACGCACGAGACAGCGACGTACATTTCAATTTTATTTTATTTTTTTAATTCGTCTTGTTCTCATCAATCATTAACGTAAGTGATTAACTTAACAATTTGTCGTACGACACAGTGGCTGTATATCTAGCATTGAATTTATAAGAAGTACGGACGATGATGATTACTTGATTATTTTTTTTATCTTGTTCTACCTACGGAATGAAAAAGCACTTTGCTTTCTTGAGTTTAGTAGACAGATAATAAAAATATATATATACAAAATACCAAACGGTGAGAGAAAAAAAAGAGAGAGAGAGAGAGAGAGAGAGAGGTGGATGTCGTTTTCAAAGTGCCATCCAGCATGACATGGCGATTTAAGAATTTCGAAATTTGGCACGTATTCAAAATAGTCATAAAGGAAACGCAAAATAGCCCCCCAAAGAGGACAAGTGAGACGCGTAACTGTGATGCGAGTAAGAATGCCGAGTTAATCGGGATTAGAGATACAAATTGTAGAATAATGGTAGTGCATTTAGCGTAGGGCGAACCACGAATCGAGTTATAACGTTTAAATGCCGACGTTAACCCTCAGTGGATTAATAACGTAAGGTTTATGATCTTTAAAGAAGAGCGAGTATGAAAATTTTGATAAAGGAAAGCGCTCGCGCACCTTTATTTTATCTCCTTTTACATTGTAATCTCGATACACTGTAGCAGGGAGTATAAAAAAGAAATTTGTATAAACGTTTGTAATTTGGCGACTTTTTGAAAAAGTCGCGATATACCTTGATATTATCTTAGTCGTGTGACAATAAAGTTCTATCAAAAGATTTCATTGCTTCATAGATATGTTATCGTATAGACTATCATTAATCTTAGATTTAGGTATCCATGCTTGTATAGAAATATTAAAAATAAGCTTATAAAAACGTGTCAAGGCGAGTCTTGCACGAAGATCGGTTGGACGGAATAGATTTGTAACTTCTTGTCTTTGTCTTTCTAAGTGGAATGATAACTTTGATAAAGTCATATAAATAATACGCTACAAGGCAGCTGAGATTCATATCGTAAAATGATGGATAACGGTGCCTATGCTTAATAACAATAACGATACGGTAACACTTGTAGCTCCATTACATCTATGATCGAAATAACAGAAACACCATGTTACTTCGTCGTAATAACTCCTATGAATATCCAGTTGATGAATAGTATTGTTCACGTAATGTCCAAGACGAACATCCTTGGCAGCTGGCCTGCATCCTTCGTATTTGTCAGCAGGTATATCTGTCCTGAAACTCGTTACCGTGCTAAGACACTCTCTTGTAATGATGGTCTCGGCTGAAAGACAACAAAAGCAATTTTAACGTACGAACAACCAATTCTTTATTCTAAGCAGATATCTTACTCACCATCTTTCCGTTCTATTATTTTTACACACTTGTCATCGTACTCTGGACAAGTCTCACCCCAAAACCAGAGCCAATTGAGAGGCGTTCCACACCCTGGCTGATTACTGTTGCATCTGTAACAGTAGAGAGCCTCTCCTAAAACGATAGAGAAAACATTTCAAGATCAAAATGATTCATAATCACTTAATTTCATTGATAGACTCAAGCCACACCCTTTCATTCATTTAGAGTATAGTAAACAACTTTACAGCAATGATTTGTAAGTTCATTCTAACTCACCTTCCTTAATCAACAGGCCCAATACAATTAAGGCACACAGCGCAGCGATCCTTGCCATTTTTTTCTTGTCAATATTAAATTCTAAACGTTCTATTAAATATACAAAATATCAACACGTTTACTTCATGGATTCAGTATTCTGTCGTGTGCAAGTGCGATGGAGCCACAGTAGAAATTGTGCAATATGTAGGTACGAAAGTACAGTCATTCACTTATGAGGATGTTTGTAAGATTCTGCATAACCGATAGCTCGACGGCTATTATAATTCGATAACCGACTGACTAAATATAATTAATTACCTAGATTGATCATAGTAAATTTGATTATACGCGTACAGCGTTAATAACAAAACTCGTTCCATTAATTTTCACTTTGCAATAAGCAATCCACGCGGACGGTAACATTCCCTTTACACACTGCATTATCACTAGAGTCCAGTATAATAAAAAGTTTCACAAGTTCATTAGAGTCGACGCTAGCGTCGCGACGTCTGACTTTCGATTTACAGCCAGATAGTAAAAACAAGAGTAGTAGACATTTTGATGAGTCTTTAAGGACAGCCGATCGCAATATGACCATAACTGTCCTTAATAATCAACGAGCGTTCAAATAAACCACAGTAACGATCATTCCAGGCCAAAGGAAACCCTTTCTTAATAAGAGGTCATTAAGATTTAAACGACTCGGCATTGTAGGTAAAAATTAAAAGCTTCCTTATCTCGCATTCTTAATCCTACAAATCTTTTCTAACGATGCTTCCGTTCTCTTTAATATTCCCAAGTATTACTAGCTAATTGAACGAGCGATTCTCTGTAAAATCCATTAACCACCCTGTCTCCCCTTGCCTGCCCCTATTTACTAATTGAATTTCCGGCAGTGAAAATCCATGTGCTGCGAGACGCACTCGCACGCATGCACAGTAGATAATGCAAGAAAAATCTCAAACGTATTTAAGTTTGACAAAGAGCAAACCCATGGCATTAACCCATCTTTGGTACCGGCTCCATTTCCGGTACTCTTTGCTTCGCATCCCCTTTCATCATATTTCCACGCCAGGAATCCATGTAACTTGATGGAGGCTAGAACGAAGGCATCTATATTATTGCCCGCATCGATGATTCCGTGCAGCCCGCATACAGTACCATTAATCACACTCGTGGGCTCCTCACGATAAGAGAAGTAACGTTAACCATTCCTGGTTGCTCGCTGCTGCTGAAATGCTTCCAATTGTTGCCTGCAACAAGGCGAGACCCGTTATGCGCGCGCAGACGTCCAATTCGAGTCGGGACGCGCCGATAAGTCCGATGGTAACAGGTGGTTCACGGTGGTTGGCTGAATCCCGGCGCAGCCAGTGGACATAGGGAAGCACGTGTATACGGACGTGTATATCGACGGGATCTCGTTCGCGGAAACCTATTGAAACCCTAAATATATATAATAGAAGCAACAAACAGGCTTCCGAGGGACGAGAGAGCCCTCGACGTGAATCCTAACCTCTCTGGTGTACCGATACGCGTTATCGCAGTCGGTTGGAAATTGCCTGGATACAATACGTCAAGAAGTAAGGAGCTGAGGAATTCACTTGGCACTCTTGGCCCGTCTTCTTCTCTTTAATTCTCGTTGACGGTGGGCGTGCGTGTGCTTCATTCTCGCCCTGACAGTACCGTCGGGACTTCGTTCCACTGGCAGTCGTTCCACGAACAACACGGCAAACACTCGCCGGCCCTGACCGCTCGCGGAGACTCGCGATTAACGCGGGCGCTGCTCATCGATTCGATATTGTATCTATCCCTGTCTTCATGAGTATCTTCTTCCTTTTCTTTATCTCTCTATTCGCTGTGCTGCACTGTGTTATATCAAGTGAACTGTGAACGCGTGCACCGACCGGCGTACCGTGAATTACGTTGGAGTTTCTTCTAACCGGTTGTACCGCGCCGGAGGGATAGTCTTCAGTTAAATTGTGACATTCTGAAAGTGATAATCATCGCCGGGGAATTTATACTCCACGGGACAAATACGGCACGAGGTAAAATATACATATTTATTGTTTACGAATCATTTTACTCTATTTGTTAAACTGTCCGTACTGTAATCTTATTCGATAGTCGCTGTGCGTATAGACTGGATACTGGTGTGCGTTTTATAGTGATGCTTGACGTATTTTGGAATTCCCAATATGACTTTTGTATTCTAAGAAAAGTCATTGTGTATATATTTCTTTTTTTTTTGTATTTTCGACGGGTCATATGGTATCTGTCGGGCCACGGTTACTTAAATTGTGCCCACAGTTCCGTAAGGAAAAAAAGTAATCTTTTGCATTTCTAGAATTTCTAGAAGGTATGGAATGATACAATGTGAAAATGCTGTATCAAGGCACACCCCATTTGCTTCGAGCTGTATACGCTATATTCCTGCTAATGAAGGGTCCATTGATCCCGTTACAAACTAGAGAGGCGCCTGTTGTCAGTTATTACTCCCGTGTCGCATAGTTCTGTCCAGTCTGCCAATGGCTCGTTAGCTTCCTTGACTTCGCACCGCCATTGTGGAAACACGTGAAATCATACAGAACAGCCCAAAGAATACGGGATTCATATCCAACAGCGACCATCGAGTCTCTAGGATACTCGTGCATATATATTTTTTAAAGCATTGCGCAATCGATTCCTGCCACCGATACCGTTGCCGCGTATGACTGTTATCAATCGTCGAAGATATATAATTTTTCATTGAAACATGCATTTTCTTTAGGTATCACGAGTCTCTCATCGAATCGCTGCAATTCACCATCCCGTGTCTCAAGGCTGGTTCACAATCTGCCTGACTAGGAAGGAACGACTTCGTCGTTGCAGCAGACGGCAAATTTTGAACGTGCCTAGATTTTCAAAGGACCTCGTTCACTCTTGGCCTCGTCAGGAACGTGCCATGAAGAGGCTTTAGTTGGGCGCTTCGAGGGGCGCTCTTGCCCGTCGTCTTTTTCTTTTATAGTAATAAAAATTATCCACTCGCACGAAGAGGGAAACGGAAGCGGTAGCTTCGCTCTTTTCACGACACCATGGAATTCTATGATGTGGGTAGCGGAGATCTGAGGGAACTATGGGAATCGTATCTGGCGGAGCCGGTGAGTCATGGTTTATTATATTTTATTTCTATGCCTCAAATCTCTAATTGTATTTATACTCGTTCATTATATACCAGTTGTACAAAGATGCTACCGTAAGTCAGTCGGTTCGCCGGCTTCTGCCGTATTAATGTACACGTGGGACTGCGACTTGATTACAAAACAGTATGTTCCTCTTATCGCATAAGTATCACGAAACTATCTTTAAAATCGGATAGTCGATGGGACTGGCTTTTATTAATCGTTCGTACGTTAACTATTGATTATCTTTCATCGATTCTTATAAATTTACCTATTTCCAATAGGCCCGTGCACGCTATGGCCGACAGACTAAACACGTGCGCCGGCCAGCATACTCGGCATCTGTACAAAGCCACGTTGGTCGTACTTTGCAAGGAATCCTTGAACAATATTTTTTAATAATCCGCGAACAATATTTTTACGTTTCCCGTCTGATTTATCCTGTTTTGGCGATTGTATCTTTTTTTTTTTTTAATACTTTTATAACCCGCCCAAACTCCATATTGACTTTTGTAGTTTTGCTCGATTTTTTAATATTGTTTTGATACTAATCATCTTCCTCTCTCTCCCTCTCTCTCTCTCTTGCACAAACAGCAAACACCTGTAGCTTCCTAATGGCGAAACGCGCGGATGTGCCCTCGTAGTGCCGTGCGCAGTTCCAGATACCCACCATGTACATTGCAATCGTGTCGCACCACGTGTATCAGCCTACACGTACTGATTATATTTTACGAGTGAAAAAGAAAAGTTATTTATAGCGAAAAAAAAAACACCCAAACAATACACACCTATACCTAGGGTTACAGTCGGCACTGTATACTTTCGTTGGCAGGACGGCGGGAGATAGTTAAATGAAAAATTAGTGAAAAATATTGTGCGTCATTAAAATATTTAATTAATCTTATCGCCAAAGGCTCGTACGCTGTTAGCGGGCTGCTCGTTGCCGCTAAATTTAAATACACATACCGTGTTAAATAGTTGATTTGTCTTTACGCAGGTGCGACGCCACCGACGAACAGCCCCGGTATCATCATTATCGCTGCTGTTAATGTTAACTTAGCCGAGGACGTCTGGCTAGCCTCGCCCCATTTTTATTATTATTCTTTTTTTTTCTTCTTTTTTCTTTTAATTGTTCACTTTAACCATTCTGACCCATCGCGCAACTCTGCATGGAATTGTTTCAGGGATGCGTGGACACAGGTGCGCGATATATTATGCCGACTAATATTTGCCGACGAAATTGCACGTAATCGTTGCATCGAATATTTTTTTCTTTTTTTTTTTTTTCTTAATTATTGTTATTCAATTAATGACTTTAATGGCAGCGGCACAGGAAAGCTATCTTTTTTTTCTCTCTCTCTCTCTCTCTCTCTCACCTCCTTCTCGCTCGCTCGTATTCTCTCGTATCGCCGTCGCAATTTTCTCAATTACGTTTTCGTGTATCGGCTCTCCTCAATTGTTATCTGCGCGCCTGTTTCCCGGAAACGGATGCTCGTATGATCTGTGGCACGAGGATAGAAGGATCTCTTTTGTGAATGAAATTAAAATGAGAGAGAGAGAGGCAGACTGTGGGTGGAAATGGAAAAAGGGAATATTAATATAGCAATGAGAGAGAGAGAGAGAGAGAGAGAGAGAGTCCAGTAACAACGTTGCGTAATTCACTCACGAATTATAAACGGTCGATAAAAATCTTTCTCGCTTTAATTAACAATAATCATTAGTTAACAGGGCCACGTGATTATGTGAGAAAGGGGAATCGCCGATAACCCAATCGATTACTTGACAATCTTATCTAATTAGGGTACAGTCTAGATAGGGACTACGATTTTTTCTTTTTTTTTTTTTTTTTTTTTTAATTCAATTCCAAACTCTACCACGTCACACCGTCAAAATACGGGTCCGTCGGGTCTCTCTTCCTCTAAAAACGGAAACGACCTCTCCCGTCGCCGGAAGTACTCGCCAGTTTTTCCGTGAATTTCGAAGCAGAGCGATAAGGACGACCGACGAACGTGACATAAAATTTGAAATTAAAGAATTTGTTTTCTCCTTTCGTCTCATCTTCGCTCGCTTTTCCAAACTCCTCGTTACTTCCCTGACCAATGAGCCTCCAAGATTCGTCACGAAATTGACCTGATCTCCTTTTTTATCTCTCTCTCTCTCTCTCTCTCTCTCCCCCCTGATCAATCCATCCCATCCACAGTGAACGGCGACTGGTTTCCTCGACGCCTGAGATTATTTCGCGCGCGACTATAATGTCTTTACATTCAATTTGCCGTTCGTCTTGTTATTTCCTACCCGCAAGAATTGCCGCGTATCCTCTGCGCCGCTACGTGTACCTAGATTTCCCCTAGATCCTCCCCGTTCCGCCCCTGCAATTTTTTTCTCTCCTTTACTCAGCCCGTACCACGCATCGGCGCTCAACGTGAAATCATCCCAACGATTGCACGTCCTCGACGACTTATACGATCGAACGAATCTCACGTGCTCAATAATCGTAATCAAACCGCCGGCTAATCCCGGCCGGAGCTCGCTACGTATTATTCGCCCACGAATCTCTATATCTGTATCGATGCCTATTGGCTCACGCTCGATCGCCCGTACCCGTCATACACGTGTACGCAGGTACAGACAGTATCCGAAGTATTCGACGCGCCGACACGACTCGAAGTCAAGGCGATGGATCGACGCTTCGATATTTTGACTGGACCGGAAGTGTGCCCGGAAGTGGGAGAATCGCCTTCGGACAGGAAGTGATCGAAAAACAAAATGGAGGACAACTCGACGAACCACCCACTGCCCGATGACCGTCCGAAAGCACTGTACGATTTTTTGTCAGGAGAAAATTTTTCAAATTGGCGGCAATTTCGAAAATTATAATTTGAAAATGCACAAAGCCCCTGCCCCCGCCCCCTCCCTCTCTCTATCTCTCTCTCTCTCTCTCTGTCTCCCCGTCCGAATCTCAGTCGCTGAATGGTATAGGCATTAGGCGTAGCTGAGTGTGCCTAATCGCTGGTTGCGTATATTGTCGTCTTGAGTCCCTACCCCCCTCCCCTCCCCCCTCTTACTCTCCTGCTACGATGATAAAACATCGAAGCGCGTGCTCGGTGCGCCGGCAGGAACAATCTGTTACGACCAGGTCGCGATAATGGGCTCGTATACGGCCGCGCGCGCAACGGCGCGACGTTAGGAAATATCGTAATGATATTTCGAGCCGTGTCGGTGCGATGCCTTTTTTTTTGCATCGGTATGGGTAAACAATGATACCAACGTAATAACCCTTATCGCGTATTCCGCGTTAGACCCGTAACTTCAACTTTTCTCCGTTTCTTTTCCGTATGACTTTTTCGTTGTACCTGGTTCGAGGCTTTGCGCGAAGCACGAAAGTCCAATAGGATGCAGTTCGACTGTGATAATCGAATGGGAGTTTTATCGGCGATTCGATATTAACGGTTATCCCGAGGCCGATTGATTGGAAAAATAATACGGACGTTCGTGGGGATCTCTGATTATTTTTTTTTGCTTATCTTCTTTTTTTTTTCACGTAACGCCTGCAGAGATGGCTGATTTGAATGTATCTTTTTTTTTTTGTTGGCTAACTTTGGATGGACGCGCGAGATCGAACGATAATTGCCGATTGCGATGTTGCAGTTTGACGCTTTTTTTTTTTCCTTTTCTTTGACGTATGGAAAAAAATTGATGATGGCGCACCGGTGCGAAGGCGTAATAAGAGACTCTAGTCTTTTGAAAGAGGCGAAACGAGTCGCGCGGGTGGAAGGGGGACGGCGGCGAGTGTAGCTGTGCGACTGTGGATAGGAAGGAGGGGGAGAGAGAGAGAGAGAGAGAGCGCTTCAGGATGGGACTGTCGAGGACGTTAACCTTTTTTCGTGACTTCGGTGAGACTGGTACTGGGTAGTAGCCGGGGCACCTTCCACCTTCCACCTTACCGGCACTTACCTTCCCATTCTGGCCGCGCGTCAGCAACCAGTCTCACGGATTGCTGGAACACGTTGCCGCTGAAGTCGCGTCTCGGAGTCGTGGCTGCTTTGCACGCTATGGCTTCTGTACGTTCCCTGTCTCTCTCTTGTACTCTGGGGGAGAGAGAGAGAGAGAGAGAGGGTGAATGGTCCAGGAGTGTATGATTGCTGAGGAAAATACGCAAAGCTATATGCAGTAGATGGTTCCTGGAGGATGGACGGTGAAAGGAGAGAGAGAGAGAGAGAGAGAGAAAGAGGACGGTGATGGATTCAGCGGTTTGGTAAAATCTTACCTGTAATTAAATGCTGGTCGTGCAGTCTAGTCTCTCTAGCTATTTTATTTTCTAGAATTCTCCTGCTTTCCCGGCGCTCTTGTCAGACTGTCACGGGCACAAGACTCCCTAGAGACGCTCCTGGCCGATACCGTCGTGGCAGCTAAGTCGCACGTGGCCAATAACTATCAAGAGCGTCCCACGGACGTCGTCGATTCCCAAAGTTCTCACCGAAGCCAATTAAACGTCGAATACGTACTTTGCGAACGCGCCTCAATCGTTCCAAGTTGAACGTGGACCCAGACCTCAGTCTGTTCCACGCTGAACTCTCGCCTAGGGGTATACCCAGTTGAGAATTCCTACGACTTCTAGAAACTCGAAATGTCTCCTTACCGATGCTGATCACTGCGGTCACTCGGATGGCATAGAATTAAGGTTTCCGGTCGGTGCACTTCCTACCAAGCGAGTCGATAGAAGCGCTTTCATCCAGCCCGGAGCGACTCGCTGGGTAGCCAAAGCATAGCGAATCCGAAGAGTTAGCGACCTTGGGGGGGCCCCGAGTTCCGCATTGCTCGAGCGAGTCGGGCCCACTCGGGGGAACGTGACCCCCCTCTCTTCCTCTCGGTCTCTGAGCAGTTGTGGTACAGAGAGCGCGCGAGGGACCGGGTGGGGCTGGGTAGGGAAACCTGAGTCCTCCACTTCAGGCTACTGTCCGACCTTCAACTTGACCGTACGCCCTTCTCTCGACGATCTACAGTCCTATGCCTGCCGATGTATTACATTGGAACGCTCTTCTGCCTGTCGGCCTCCCTGCCCCCCGCCCCCTCTCCCCTTTGATGTCTAGTCCGTCTCTTAAGACCCGTTCTCATTACTCAAATTTCAGGCACTCGGCCAGGACGTCCTGATGGCTACCCGCGACGAGGAATGGGGCAGCGTACTCTGTCTCAGGGACAAATCCAGCCTGGGCGTCGTCCTCAGGGATCGACTGATGACAGACGCTGCACTTGGTGGACCCAGACCCATAAAGTCCGAGCACAGTTACAGTCTGCTGACATCCAGTCCGCCGCCGAGTCCTGCCACTCCTGGTGACAATCCTCACACGCCCAATTCCGGATCCACCGCTGGACCTGAAAAGACTTCCGGTACCGCTGTCGAACATCACAAGGCTCTTGAGTTGCGAAATAGAATAGACGGTGAGCGAGTAGACTACATTGTAAAATGCGCGCGCGCACGCAGTTGCAACAATGTTGCAGTTTAGTAATACGATGAAGTATCAGCGATGCGATTAGGTCGGGAGCAATCAGCGAGAGAGGAAGTGCGGCGCCGTTGAACTTTGGAACGATCTTGGATGTGAACCGAAAAGTGTTTATTCAGCTTTTATGCCCATGCACGTGTCGCTCTTTGGCTCTAACTCGTATTTAGATTTATTTATCTTCACTCAGTTTTATTGTATTTTTATTTACATTTTATCTTTTGCGAAATGCCCACTCGAGACCGAGTTTTTCTTTCTATTTGCGGAGGTTCGCCAGTTACGCAACGGCTTCCGGTATTTTCAGACATGGAGGAGGAATGCTTCCCGGCCATATCTCTTAACACGGCCTCGGGACGTGGATCGCCTTCGTCGTCGCAGATCACGTCCTCAACCCCGTCCACGGATCTGGCCCTGGCTGCTAGACTACCACTTGTACCTGATGCCGGCACGATGACCCTGACCTGCGAGGAGATCAAGGGAGAGCCTCTTAGTCAGCCAAACAGCCCCTGCGCACCCTCTAACCTGGTGGAGTACAAGAACACCATAGCCGTGGTGGCTCCTCATCGTTTACACTTCACCAGGAATCATCTCGAGCACACGAGCGACAGCGAGGAGGACGAAGAAGAGTATTATCAGGTGACTGATCATGATCTTCGCAGAGTGTTTGGACGCTTCTTAAGATTCCTCGAATAAAAATGACAATCTTCAATGATCTCTACCTGCAGGGCATGGAGCTAGAAGATTGTGGTGTCATTAGCATACCTGGTGACGTCGGTCTGCACGCCTCCAGACAAGGTCTACCTCCTACGCCACCCAGCAGCGCTAGCTCCGACAGCGAGGGTGCTGTATCGGCTTCCTGTTCACCGGAAAGGAGGGACTCTCAGGGTTCTGGACACGTGCAGAATCTACGGGGACTTCTTGCTCCGCGTCTCTATCTCAGCAACGGAGCCCACAATCACACCACGAGGCAGCCCATTCATACACCTTTAATATCCTGTCAGCCTGTGAGCTCCCGATACCGTTCACTTTTCGAATTATCTAATCCACGACATTGACACTTATCTTACGGATAATTCTCCTTTGTTTGATACGCGCAGAAGGGATCCACGGGAGTGCTTACTCTCACGGAGGAGGAGAAGAGAACTTTGATCGCGGAGGGATATCCGGTACCAACGAAACTTCCGCTCACCAAGCAGGAGGAGAAGTCTTTGAAGAAGGTTCGAAGGAAAATTAAAAATAAGGTAAACGTACTTTAGTGTCTGGCCTCGGAGCTGGCGTCCTTGTACTTCAAAGTCGAAGACTCGCGGAACGCCTTCGGAGAACTTTGTGCTTAATGCAATTTTTCTTTTATTTTTTGTCAATTGCTCCAGATCTCAGCTCAGGAATCTCGCAGGAAGAAGAAGGAATACATGGACGGTCTGGAGAGGCGAGTCATGTTACTGGCCAATGAGAATTCCTCTTACAGGGACAGATTGAACACCCTGGAGGGAACGAATCGTGAACTCCTCAAGGAGCTACAGCGTCTGCAGGCTCTTCTGCAAGTTCAGTCCTCATAATTGGAACGGGGACAGTCATTGTACACTGCGTTATTCCAATTGGATATTGTCGTTCCAGTCGCGCGTTCCTATTTTCATTGGAGATAAAAGACGCGGGAACGGAAAGGACAAAAGAGTGCCTTGCCTCTGTTAATTAACGTGACGAGAATGAAATTATTTTGTGAAACTGTAACGCCTAAGATCTTCAACGAAAATGGAAGCCAATTACTCGGCTCCATCGATGTCTTCCTTCATTTGGCACAGTGCGGTACACGTTGTGTACGATACCAGGACGACTTTTAAATTTTTAACGATCATCGAGAAACATCATGTTACGAATATGAATTTAATTGTAAATGGATTTTTAATGGAAAAAAAAAAGAAACACGAGTGCCTCCTATCGCTCTGTCGCACTACAGTGTGTTTAAGAGTGTCCTCTAGAGTGGTGTTCAGCAGCGGAGTTCAAAGTTAGTACGGCCACTCATATCTCATGAAATTTGTCCATTTTCATTCATGAGAGTGAGTCCGGGCGTCGGTTGAGCGTAAACTTATTTTTTTTTTTAAATATAATTATAACGACAAAAATTTACGGCGCGCCGTAAACGCTTAAAACTGATTCCAGGGCTTCGTTATATAAGTGCAGACATATATTATATGCGTGATATCGTTGTCAAGGTCAAGAGTATATATATATATATATATATATATATTTGTTATATCGCCAACAACTGCTGCGCATAGTGGTGCTAGGCGTTATTAGCCTGTAATAGCCAAATCGATAGCTTCTGTGTCGCTGATTAGATTTTTCGTTTGAAAATTTTTCCTCCTCTTTGCATTCGTGAGTCCAATAATCAGCGAACGGATTCTCTTCTGTTCAGTTCTCTCGCAACAATTGGCGAGTGCAGTAGCAGTTACCGAAAACTCGAGACAGTCGGAATTATATTTAACGCGCAGCAAGCGTGTACAGGGTGTATCGCAATCTTCCTATAAATTTCTAATTAAATAAAAGAAAAAAGAATTAAATCGTGTCACGCCCTGTATAAAGCAGACTGTTTCGAGTGGCGTTGCCAAATAGCCAGGGACGTGCAAATCATTCCTTAATTAAATAGTGTGTGTGTGTGTGTGTGTGTGTGTGCGTGTGTTGACATAATTATTGTGCATAAAAATAATTAGAGAGAGGAAAACAGAGAGAGAGAGAGAGAATATTATAAATTCAATAAGTCCGCGTATAAGCGTATATTTTCTGTGTGACTGAATTTAGATTGTGGGACAAGATAAGACGAAGATTCGCAGAATCAATTAGATTAATGATAATTATCTTTAGGACAGATGATATTTTTCACTGGGTAATGTTGTTTATCTTTTTCATTTCTTTTTTTCCCTCTCCTCTACGCTATCTCTCTCTCACTCTCTCTCTCTCTCTCTCCATTTCCTTTCAATACCTTCTTACTATTCGGCGTTCTGCATGGGTGACAATTCTTAGACGTGGGGACCTGCCGCACCTAAGGGCGGGCAAATTCTTCGGAGAGGGAGAAAGATATTCTTTCACAGGCCTGTCGTCCTTAACGGAATCAACTTATTCGTATAATTGCATTCGACGTTTGCGAAACAGAGTTTAATATATTCTATGAATAAAGTTTTATAGAAGATTATATATATATATATTATAATGCGTTAGATCATTTAGATATATAATTGTATATACACTAATTAAAATAAGTCGCATGCGTGCAATGCCTGAAACAACGTCGTGCCACGGGTCCAATAAAATCATACGGATTTATGGCAATAAATTTTGCGTCTGTCCATTTACCATACGCTACGCTCTGGCTCTTATGTATACTGCATATGGTATATATATCGACAGATACGTTTTAATCTATATTTAAACCATTAAATCTATTGGGAGCGCAGCTTAAAAATCGTCCGAAGAAGATGGACTCTCCGCGTAAGCATCAAAGTCACGCATGCGCCTGAGCGACTAAGCGAAACGAACGGGTGTCGTTGTTTGACAATAATGAATAAACGTGTGACATATTCATCGACGTTTTACCTTTATTGGCAATCGCACTCGTACAAGTAACAATGGGTCTGTTACGAAACCGATTG
Source organism: Trachelus iudaicus (assembly GCA_030142595.1). NCBI lineage: Eukaryota > Metazoa > Arthropoda > Insecta > Hymenoptera > Cephidae > Trachelus > Trachelus iudaicus. Next base: position 36,314 of record JARQTH010000010.1, on the reverse strand, counting down.
TCTCTCCGTGATACGTTAGATCGATTTATTTTATTTATCGACCAGTAATTTTCGTCCAGACGGCGCACTCGGAGTATTTGCTTACGAAACGCTCGCACTGTTTTCTGCAAAGACGTCCCGAGGATCTGTCAAGCTGGTAAGATGCATGGCCGAGTATCGAATAGCTGAAATGCATCTTGGTGACAATCGGATTGAATTTAATCGAGTTGCATTGTCAACGGTTTCACTTGGTATAATCAGCACGGTATTGAGAATCTGATTTTACTTCTGTTTAACGTAACGCGATGAGTTCTCCGTTTCAATTGTTTACCGAATCTCTCTGAATGCGAGAGAGAGAGAGAGAGAGAGAGAGAGAGGATATCGCGAAATAAGATCAAATTCTCCTACAGTGTATCCGATTACGAGGTTATCGAACGCTTTACAGAGACTCCGCTCGTCCTGATTGCATCGAGACGCCTATTGCCATTGAGGTACATTATCGTCTTTCTCGTGCTTTCTCTTAGCTCCTTGCGAAAGCTCCTGAGCTCTCTTATCCGTATCCGTTGTTCTGTTCAGTTTTTCTAATCGAGTATGCGCGACAGTACGTTAATCCTTAAGGTCTACTTCCATGCCCTGAACGAATTCGTCGACTGTATCGCGTAGACTGGCCATTGTTACAGTTTCTTCGGGATTGAGAACCTTCCTGTCCTCAGCAGCGCCTCTCTTGGAACTGTAAAGAGGATTTGTGAATCTTCCCCCAGTGGATGACGTTTGCTCGTGATCCTCCACGTCGCCCTGACCCGGCGACGACGCGAACTCTACGTTGGCGTCCGTAGCGTTTTCAAATCTGGCAAAGCCAAAGAGTCTGCTGGTCCTTGACGTGCTGCTTCTCACACGCTCGCGGACTGACGTCCAGGCCTCCCTCGAGGACTGGAATACCCTGGAGGAAAATCGTTTGGCTGTATATCTGTTGGGTAGGCTTCTTTATGTTTTTTTTTTGCTTCACGGGTTTCATTGATTCTAATATTTTTAATTTCTTTTCTTCTCAAAGGTTTACGTTTCCTCGGACGTGTCCTGCACCGGCGAGCCTTTCCAGCCATTAATAACAGCCAGCGCCGTGGAAGTGAAATTATAAGCTGTTGGCTCAGTCGGCTCTGAACTAATTAAATACTAGAGCCAAGCTGTGACTTGGACTGGGTGAACCAGGCTGACTCGAGATATTAGAAGGAAGTGTCTGAAGTGGGTCCACCCACTCCAGGAAGCTAAATTGAGTACCGGGGACAGAAGGGCGGAGGACCATGCAAGCGAGAGTAAAATGCTATCAGGTTCTCTACCTGGCTCTGCGCCCCAACTGGCAAATAGTTAATGAGAGCTGCTTCGCTAAATTAAAAGCTCGACTTCGCGATACAACCAGAGCTAAGAATAGGATAGGTCATTTATGTCTGAGGTTCCTCAACACGTTGAGCGCCTCGTGCCCGTCGCTGGGTCCTAGTGCAGGGACAAAAAATAATGACAGGTTGGCACGTGGCGCTCAACGTCTTAAACTTACTGCCAATCTGCTTCCTAAAAATCATTCTTAGGCCCAAACTCAGAGGAGTCTTCCATGTCTTCCAAAGGTGCACAACAGGTTAGGTGCTGCAGATAGCTGGGTGATCTGATTCTGAGAGTCATCTATTATCCTGAGGTACCTCAGGATACGTCTGGATATTTTTTTCTTCCCTCTTTATCTCAATCAGGTTCATTATTCCAATTCACTTTTTTGGCTCTCCCAACAAACTAGAATCAATAGTTCCCTTTTGCCATTTTCTACCCTCTCCCAAAAACATCTCTCTGTAAAAACCACCCAGTTCAGTGCTGCTATTACTCATCTCCCAGTATCGACTTGTTTCCAAGTTACTGTAATTCCTTTTTTTTTTTTTTTTTTTTTTTTTTTTTTTCTTTAGCCCTAGCCTGTAACTAATTTCAATCCTGCCTCGAATACTCATAAGCCCCTACCTAACCTCTTTCCTCTGATATATTGCCTGCACACCTACAGCCACCCGAACGATATGCACTCGTGCAGTTGGTACTGCTGCACTCGCTCCACTCGCCCTCCCTGTTTCATATTCCCTGTAATTACTTTTCTAGTCTGACCTGAACTCGCTTTACGTTATCCTGGAATTTTAGGAACGCGTGCGTTCTCAACGTCACTCAGGCCGTTCTGCTACACGGAGGTAAAGGAAATTCCGTACTCGATAGATTAACCCAAAGTTAATCAGTGGGAACGATGGAATTTTGATTGTTGAATTTTATTCTCATTGTACTTACTGCCCGTAGGAATAACCGTAGTAGGGAAAGACGATCATCAGGAAGATCAGGACGAGTGCAGCCATACCGAAAAATGGTCCCAGGGTCAATGGCAGTCTGGAATCCAATAAGGCTGGTCCTGTCAATTCTACGGAGACCACGTCTATTCCGTACTCTGTGGACGTAAATAGGATACTGTCTTTTTTTTCGCCACACTCTTGCATATTATTTATCACGTGAATCTAGCGATTTTACCGTTGCGTATCATTGTCACGGGATTCTGTACTATTATTCGTTGTCATTAACTATTTGCAATTCTATAGTCCAGGGATATCTATTGTCGAACCTTGTATTCTAGATGCCAGCATATCCGCCGCTCTCGCAACGGCAAGACCATCGTAAACTCCGGTTTCCACCAAAAGAATTTCTCCCTCGTCGTTCCAACGTTTCCTGACGTACCAAGCCACTCGCATTCCGGATTGCCCCAGAGTTTCACGCACGGCGTCCTCTACCGTTCCCAAGGATACCGTGGGTGACAGGGAGATCCTGGCGCCGCAGTACATGCAACAGTGACCTTCGACCTGTTGTATATCATAGTAGAGGTCTCTCTTATAATTGAATTAATTTTATCGTCTTGCGATTGCGACGCTGGTCGCATTAAATCATTAACAGACCTTTAACGGATACGCGCAGACCGACAGACCGCATCTTGGAAATTCAATTTCACAGACTTCTTTCCAGAGCTCCGATTTGACGCTCTGGCACTCGCAATCCTTGCAGCTGAGGAGATCACCGTATCTGAAGAGTGAAATGAAATTTTTTATATCCCCTTTTCAAGAGATGCCTACAACTTTTAATACTGCATCCGGATTCTTGGCTCGAGTACGTTGCTCGCCGGACATTTGTAATATTCAAGCTTTTATGACTTCTCGGTATACTTTCTGGGATCCGGGTGGAGTCTGAACTATTGATAAAAAATTTTTGTAAGGTGTTTATGTGCTTTTGAAAAATTATATTATTTTTTACTATGTACTGGGTGGAGCGCAGATACCTCACTGTAAAGTAACCCTCCTCAAATTCATGGTTTCTCTTCATGCTCTTCCATTCTTCGCTGGTGAATGCTTCCCTCTCGTCGACCAATCTTACACCTTTGACCTGGACCTCATGCCTGGGCAAACGTATACTAAAGGTTTTATTTCTTGCAGGAAGTACCATGGTATCCGTGAAACAAGGTACTCTTTCCATATGTGGTACAGCTTCTGAGGAATAATTCCAGTTGCTGGGATCCGCCCAAGGTAGTTCACCCGTTCTTCTCCACCTGGCTTCCTTCGGCTGGTCCGACTTCCTGGTGCTCAGCTGAAGTGCAATCCATCCTCTCAGGTAAGTCCTTGACGTTAACCCAAGAACGAGAGCGAAAAGAAACTCACCTCCAGTTTTCCTTTTGCAGGCAGAACCAACGAGCCATCTCTTGGCAGATAAACGTCGCTCAAACGGAAGTCTCCGCTTATTGGAAAGCCTGCAGCGTGTCTCATATCTTCCGGAAATATTACACGACTGTCCTCTTCCGGTACAAGACCCTCTGCCCAGTTACCCGCAGTTTGCCACTCCAAATCCGGCAGCCAGTGTTTCTCCAGAGACTGTACCAAACACGGATAAAGCACAAGCGCCAGTAAACGTATCATCTTGAGGTGAGTGATTTTTGTTATTAATTGAAAAAATGTCTTTTTTTTTCATTAGATAATTTGACTTGCTCGATCAACGGCACGCTGTGGACTACTCGTGCAGATTGAAACGGTACCACTGGATGATACCGAGTCTACCGGGGGGCGTTCATTCGATTCCCATGGGGAAAGATCCGTCTGGTTGAGGTCGCTATTGAAAATACGAATTACACGTCAGACAGAGTTCTCGTGGGTTACAGATAGCCGCTTTATTCTGACAGAGAGTGATTACACATCAATACAATAGAAACAACGTTAGTTTCAAACGATTAGTGCATCGTCGGCCAATGCCGTGGCTGCGTCGAGTGACGACGCGTCGCTTAAGAGCGACGATCGCCACTGTGAAAATAACCATAACGCTTCCTAGACGTTAAAACTTAAGAATTATAATGGCAGAGCGACTAGAATTGTACTAGCTATCTTTCATTCGCTTATACTTAAATTATTACGTTAACACTTGGTCCCGACCCAAGTGACCAATCGTTCTTAAAGACATAAGAAAATAATTAATATAAGTTATATATATATATATATATATGCATTGTATGTAGATATATTTTTGTAAAATCAATCGGTTTATCGCGTAAACTTTTATTGTATCTCGAACGATGATCTGGTAGGATGACAGGGAGGGTCGATCGATGGCCAAGAGTAGCTGCTGTCAACGCTTCCTATCTGGATCTCTAAGCGACCGTATCCTCTTCCTCGTTGACCCTCTTGCCCAAGCCGAACATATATCTCTGTCTAAGGCTCTCACTGCCACGCTTGTTATCCAGCTCGTTATCGTTATTCGCCAATCGTTTTCCCAAACCAAAACTGTACATCCGTCCGTTACGTTTGTCCTCCATCAGCTCGCCGGGTCTCTTAGGGACGCTCGCGTTTGGCAATTCCTGTTGCACGATAAGCCCGCGCTTTCCCAGGCCAAAACTGAACGGTCTACCTCTTTTGCCCAAGCCAAATGAGTACAGACGGGCACGCTGTAATCAGACGACGAAACGTTACCGAAGTATGTCCAATATATTCATTAGGTCAGCATTGTGTCTATGGGATTGAGATAACGATTCTAAGGAGTATCTCTTAAGAGAAAGGATTTACTGTAAAGATTTTTTTAAGGCGTCTTGCTAGATATAACGTTGACAAATGTACAATGAGATTGTGAATTGCTTCTGGGTATGGTTTTTATCATTTTATATATACTTATAGATCTTATCTATCTGCTGAGTCTGCACTATCAGTCGTCTTTCACTGTTTTCTTCGCTATCCTCCTCCTCCTCCTCTTATCTCTGTGTTATCTCTACCATTTGGCTCTGGCCACTAGTCCGCCAGTCCTCTCCCTCTTTCTTTCTTGTGCTTTTAATTCGGCTCGGACTCACCTTATTTTCAACAGTGTCGCTCAAGGCCTCTGGACTCCAACGTTTCCCAATGCCAAAGTTGTAGAGCGGCAGGCGCTTGTACTGCGAGACGTAGGTGTACGCCCTTTTCTCGGGACTCTCATCCAGTCCCAAATCGTTCAGGAGATCACCAAGACTCTCCTCGGAGTCCGCCAAGACATTTTCATCCATTGCGGCTATGCTACCACTTGTCATCAGGAGCACCAGTCCCATCCCAAGGGTCGTTGTGGCTTTCATTCTGAAATATGTCTGACAGGGAGACATTTTTATTAGACATTTTATCAAGCTCCTCCATTACACTAAAATCCACTATTCAAAGTAAAATGGAGCAGGGGTAGGTTTTTTAATTTATTTTCATATTTTTCACTGCTACCTCTACCAGCCGGTAAGGGAGGGATTTTCAAAAAGGATTTTTCATAATGAATCAGCAGCGCCTCTGGTGTTTCTGCGGGTTAACTAGAGTCTTGTTGGGACACTCGGGACGACGGGGGAAGGGGGGGGGGGGACTGAAAGCGTCACGGTGGATATCTATAGAATCGTCGGCACTCGAATGAGAACGTGGCTTTAGTAAAGAGAGTAACGACGCGAACCCCCCTCTGGTTCCTTCTCACTCGGGGCTCGTTAATTGAATCCCCGTCGGTAAATTAATTAGGCAGGCTTGACTCGCGGTTTCTTAACGTCTTTCAAGGAGGGATGAAAAACGCTCTCCCTTCTCTCGCTCTTCCCACCCTTCCCCACCATCCCTCCGAGCATTCCTAACCCCACAGCAATCATCTCGCTGTGATGTCTCTGCCACTAAAAATTACCCTCTCTAACATAACCTATTTTTCTTCGGGTTCGTCCGAGTCTTTTTTTTTTTTTTTTTACTTACGGGATACATTTTTCTCTTGACTCAATACCCATAATTTTTCAACCCTTTAGAGTTTGCCTGGAGGAGCCTTAATTTTCATCGGGACACTGTTTCACGATTCGACACTCTTTCGATTACGCCGCGTGACCTTTCATGCGATTTTCAGCGATTATACATGCCTTTCTTTGTCATTCGGATTTACAGTCTTCTCAATCATCCCTTAATGACTTTGGAACGAGAGTAAAGGAATATTGTGCCTGTAGCCATCCCCTTATCAACGTCTGGGGGCGTCCTTATCTTCGTTAGTAAATCTAACGACTTTACTAAATGCCAAGAGTCAACGTTACACGAGGCAGCTCCTGGCTTTCGGTAGCACGGAGAGATTAATGACACGCAGAAATTTCATTCGACCTATCGTCGATTGATATTTGATTCGTGATGCTCTGTTTTATGAGGGACGGTTTGGGGGGGTTGTTTCTACCCCTATTGGCCATCAATAACCAGAGCAATACGTTAATGGGAAAGCTCGTCACAGTTTTTTCAGGACATTTTTGTCCTTTAGTTTGCACTAGGTTATTGCGTTTTAGTTCTTTTTTTTTTTTTAAGGTTAGCTCAGTCCGGTCCGCGATATATATCGAAGGATAAAAAAAAAACGGTAAAGCGGATCCATGACTTGGAATAATGGAGAAGCTTCGTGAGACAACAGTATATAAGATGCTCATCCAGCGCGTCCATATTGACAGAGGATATTGAAAGTCGAGTGTTATTTCGCTACTGGTATCGTTATAGAATTTTAGAATCTTTCACGTCGCCTTCGTCGCAGCATCCCTTGCCACCTGCGGCACTCTCGAATCCCTCGGCGTTACTTGGCGATCGTGCGAGAAGAGAAGCTGAAAAAAAATATTGTGGACTATATTTCTTTTTTTTTTTCAGAGTGAAAATTAACGCTACGACCTTTTTTTAATCTGCAATTCAAAAAGCTTGATGAAAATTAACCAGTGACGTAGACCGGAGGGTTGGTCGCCCGGGATGAAAATGAAAATGGTGATTCTATTTAAAAGAGAGAAAAAAAAAAAAGGTGATAAACGTTTACACAAGTTAATTCGCTCTCCGCTAGGTGGAATTTGTCGGCTGCAACATTCCAGTCCCCTTGCTGTGCTCCGGTCACTATGAACTTTGAACTGTCATGCGTCATCCCTGTCTCACGCGGGTGAGACTCCGTCTCCGTCTCCGTCGCTCCGTGAAGGAGCGTAATTGCGAGTTCACGGTACGGAAGATTGTGCCCGGTATTGTATTACACGAGTAGGGGGTGGTTTTTTTTAAAGTGTATTTCTCTGCCGGCGAATAGGGGATGAAGACCCAGGAGAGTTTCCCCGATGGTTAACTTACGGTGTTAAATCTGTCCAGTGACTCGCAACAGGTGTTACGCATAATGGAGCCACCCTTCCGAAAGTCCTTACCTACCCTTGTTCGCTCTAGAATTCCCCCCCCCCCTCGATTCCCAACCCCCCAAAGTCATTGCATCATCCCCTTTACGTCGGACGGCATCCACTTTGTCTTGACGATCCGCTTCGTTCAGCCGTAACGCCTTTAGCGACCCTTATCGGGAGCAGCCTGGCTTCATGAACTACCCTTGGATGGCGCAACCCCTAAGAAAAAAAAAAACGCGAATCTGCCAAAAAAAAAGGTGTTGCCTACGACGGCAAAATTAACCCCTGTGCGAACGTTAGGTTGTCGACTTTCAAAAATCATCCCCTTGATCATCAAAGGGTGGCCGAGTAGCAGTTTCGTAATTTCGATTTCGAAAAATTCTTAAAGAGTCTTCCACGTCCCTATCCAGAGGGTAGGCGGGGCTGACCCGTGCAAGATTACTACCGGCAAATTCCACCCCTTCGCACCCCCTCCTTCTTCAACCCCTTCTGGCAGGTACCGCCCGCACCAGCGTCATTACCACTGCAATGCCGGTACAACGCAAGCAAGCACAAGCGATCCTCAATTGCCAGCAGGGTTATTCCATCCCGCAAGAAGGGTGGCTTTCTTGGATTACCAACTCCGATTCCATTCTTCATCCCCTATCTACTCACACCCCGGCCGGCTACCACTCGGATTTTGCCTACTGTTTTTCTTACTTATATACTTCCCTAATCCACCCTCTCTCTCTCTCTCTCTCTCGCCAGACACGTTCCCCAGCTTTTTTTCAACCCCCCGGTTGCCTTCTGGGTAGCGGCTAACGCCCGCAAGATTCTCGCAGTCCAAATGAAACGCAACCCTTTTAAATCCGGGATTAATCAAGCCAAGAGATATCCGTTTCTCCCTTGCTTGGGTCCGCCACTTTTTTTTTTTGACAGTGGGGGTTGATAATGTCCATTGTAATAAGGGATGCGTTATGGTCCACGCGATCGACCTCTTGCTTTTTCTTAACGTATCGCCATGGCTTTACCTGCGATATATCGACGACGTAAATATTGAATTTATTTGCGCGCGTACATCGAGGATACCTCGAACGCTCTGAAGTTGCTTACAATCGTAAATACCCGTGTGTCTGCGCCTGTAGGCGCTCGCTGCTATATTCACTCGTTGTCGGTAATAAGAAGTATACGAGCCACCCGGGTATATAAATATCCCTTTATTCTGATAGTGGCTTTATTATGGACAGGCCAGTGGCGGGGGGTTTCCCTATTTATGTTTTACGTGCGTCGCGATTAATAGTCGGAACAGTCAGGTACTGGTCGCGTCAACGGTGACAGTGAGTGTGATGAAGTACAAAGTGAATTATTGTTTTTATTAATCTTATAAAAAATATGGACTATCCCGTCGCCGTGATATTAATGGACAAGAATTATTACGAGGGTGAGTAATATTTTTAATCGATTACTTTTTAATATAATTATTTATGTATTAATTGTACGCGGCAACGACTGCGTTCGGTGCATCTGTCAGAATTCGACAGCTGACCCGAGATCCCTTTGGCCAAGTACACTCCGTTCGATTGACTCTGCCGAAATGTAATATCGTAAAGTTTGATTAACACTCGTGAATTTTAGAAAATTATTGTAAATCAACACTCTTTGGTATTGCGCACTGGAATGGCAGTTGTCGCGTAACAAAAATGTACGGTGAAAACGTGACTCGCGAACAGGCGGGAAATATAGACTTGGGAACGTGAGGCTTCTGTTTCTTTTATATATTTTTTTTTTACTCTAAAACTTTTAATTCATTTTATAAGAGATTGAAATATTTGAATCGGCCGAAAACGATATCAGCCACGCCGGAGTCGGTTCTACGAAGGGTATTGCCTTACTATTCGATATTTACTATGCGTGTCCTTGTCTTGCCTACGCAAGCGGGCATAAGTCTCTCTCTCTCGCGCTCCCGGAAGGTATAGGAAATTGTAAAATTTCAGCCTAGCCGAATGCCTGTAGCCGAGTGCAAAGTAAAGCCGAGGGGTTGTTTCGTTAGGGGATGGAAATAAAAATCCGAGGCAGAAGGGAATTTCGCGAAGTCGAAATGGCTGGAAATGTTAATCAAAATTCTGAGATTAGACGCAGCTGACTGCAAGGAATAAAGAATACCAAGAAGTGTCATCATCCGGGTGCGGGACGGGGAGGGAGGGGGTTGGTCTGTTCTCGAGGGGTGTTAAATCAAAAGTACGAATCTTCGGATGAGGGTTACAGTGGCTGGCCGTGCCCGTGTCTTTTTTTCAACCCTTAAGATTTCCCCTTATTCATCCAGTCATGGGCGCGAGAGGGGGTGGATGGTGAGAGGGTAGATTCTGAAATTCTTCACTTTTACGAGTAAAGCCGGTCGTTTGCGCTGATCCACGTTGCTCTGCGATTCAACCCTTATAACCATCCCTTATATACATATCTGCTACCCTACGTCTTTAAAAGATATTAGCACGGGGGTGGCGAAAAAGCTCAAGGCGCACTTGACGGAGCGCGCGTATAATTCGACGATTTTTCTTATATAAATTACATTCAGACTGAATCGACTTTTGACCTCCGACCTTTTAACCACGGTTTCACCCCTTTAACTTGACCCTCTCGCCGTATCATCCCCTATGGAAATATTACAGCTTCGGTCAAGCTGACGGTCAAGATCGAATTTTTTGTCTGTGAAAAAAAATATGCCAAAAATATCAACTGTCCGAGTATACATAAAAAATGTTTTTTTTGGGAAATTCACTTACGGTTCTTTGTACTTCAAGATCCCGGGGTACGCGTGGGACGGTGCGAGGGCTATTTTGAGAATAGGACAATTAATGTTTTTAATTGTGATTTCGAAAAAGCAATGCTATGACGGCATATATATATATACACACGAAAGACTGTACCTGGCGTTCCAGTGACGTATTTTGTTCCCCCTGCTTTGTCTAGCATACATTTTCCAAAGGGGCTGGGCAGACAGCCACTTCATACAAAGCAGAACTTTCTGGGTAACCAAACCGCGAAGATCCTTCCGCGCTCTCTCGCCCGTGGCAGCCTCGCAAGTATCATTTCCTATAGAATTTCGTGAACCCGCGAGACGAGTATCGTTGATACTCGGTAGATTCGTGGATACTCAAACTATCGCAGCGAGCAAAGTAATTTCAGGGTAACCAGACAAAGACGGCGTAGCTGGTCACAACGAAAGTCGAAGTCGCCCGCGTAACGTACGAGATGCATAAAAAGACGCTCGAAAAACGAACGGCTCGAATCGAATTTACGAAAATTCCCGTTGATTAATTCACACTTATTTGTCTCCATCATTATTTTTCCTTTACGCCGAACTCCTTACGTCCTAGAATTTAGCGGTCCGGTACAGCATCCCTGCGACGTCTGTATCCTGCTGGCGAGGAGATACACCGTCGGGATTAAGATAAACCGTGAGTGAAGAAGAGAGAAAAAAATAAAACGTAGATCATCCGAAGATCGGACTGAAATTTTCATATCTGCTAAGAAAAAAAAAGAGTCCTTGGATAATCTCTACGTGTCCCGAAGAAGAATATTAATCCACCCGGCAAATCTCCTTGTACCCGATAATCGCGGGAATTCAGTGAGATTTAAAAGCGCGTCCTTGCGTTAACAATGGACAAGGTGATTTTCGGATCTAGTAAGGGTAATCCTGAATTAAAAACAAAAATCCAAGCGTTGTGACGCGTAGCATGCGTTACTGGGGGCTTGAGGAAGGGTGCTAGGTTGTATGAAAAATTAAAAAAAACATCCACCTCACGTCCCACAATGGACCGAGATTACTTACTGCGTTCGTGGCTGTCGAATTCCCATGCTGCTAGGCTATTCCGATATCGCGCGAAGAATCTTGGGGCGACAGGAATGCGCCCTGGTCGAGTTTAAAGCCTCAGACCCAAAGCTCCCGGGACCGTCAGACTGTTCGGTAAGATTGTGGAAAACGGGACGAAAATTCCTAACGTCAGCATAGCGTCGCGTCCAATAACAATTGGTTCTCCTGTATATACGTGGGAGGGTCGGAAGCCTTTAGTAAATGTTCGAGGGTGGATCTGACACTGGGAAGCGAAGATTCCTCCTGTATTTCCTTCGCCCGCAGGGCGTACGTTATGGAAAGGCGCACTTCGAAGAGGAATCTTTGTAGGTTATTTTTTTCCTGTGATACGGATTCCTTTGGTATGTATATATATATATATATATATAGCGTATCTACGCCGGCGACGCGAGGACTTTGATACGAAGGATTTCGGAAAAGACGGTGAACAACGTTGACCGCCGCGTTTATCCATAGGTAATAAACGGTTTATAAGCCTTGGCTAAGCCGGTAATAACGGCCGGCTAATATCACCACTCCCATCTATTGCATTTTACGTTCCCTACTGGCTTTATACACTGGACTCTCCGAGGGTAATCATTTTTATTCTTTGTCCTTCTCGCTCTCCTTACACTTTCCTACGTATCTCTTTACTCGGGCTGCTTTTAATGCCTCGTTTCACCGTATAGTCTTGGACGCTTAGTGACAGTTCGCTGTGCTGCTCGATCAGCTCTGTGAAAATTGGTTGACGAGAGACAAGGAAAACGTTGAGGAGACCGGGGGTGAGAGAGAGAGAGGGAAATCAATGTATTCGATCATGGACCAGGTGGCTCGGTATACCAGTGAGTACCAGAGAGATAGAGAGAGAGAGAGAGAGAGAGATAGAGTGATGGTACAATGGGTGTTTGACAAAGCGGAGTGCCTCGTATTTCGATGTACGACACGCAAGGCTTCTTTGAATAATATGGGGGTGAAAATACGAAAATAAAAAGTGACAAATACCCAGGAATCGTCTATTATCAAGTTAACAAGGTGATATTCTTAGGACGTATGCTGGATATGTAGAAAAAAAAAGGTTCTCAAGTGTATTATGAATATAAGAGCATGGGATCCGGGTATATTTTGAATACATATATACGGTATTCAAATGCTCGATGTATCTGGAAATAATTATGCGAACGTATCGTGCATTTATTTAAAACGCACGTACGAGTAGTCCGCGAATACGGGACTGCAATAGGAAAATATTGATTGTCCGTTTTAATACGTGGATAATGAAATTTGGATATTTTAAGTATACATAATAATAATGACGTTCGAGTAACGGCGGTTCAAGGATACGAGGCCCCTTATTGGCCTCTTTTATTTCTAAGTGAAATGCGAAACTTTCAGATCGTTTCCGTGGTGCAATAAACGAAGAAACAGGAGAGGCCCATTCGTGGACTGGTACAGTATACGTTTCATTATTTTCTCTCCGCTTCTCTGGTCGTATCCGTTACCCCTCTGCTCTCGTTTTCCATAAAGTAAATTGCCATTCTGTGGTTAATCCTATTTACAAATTTTTCGACTTTTCACATTATTATTCCAGCCCGTCCACCCACGTCCAGTCACACGTGTGCACTCGTCTTAATAATTATTATGCAAATTTTCTCGCGTCCATTATATGCAACGTCTTTCAGGGACGGATATAAATTTTTGATTCGGGGTACCGCGCGATATTTTTCGAAAATTTACCTCATTAACTGTCAAATTATTCTTTCGCCTCGGGGCAGACTCATGTGGAACATGTGCTCGTCCTCAATTTCATACGTCACACGTATGTCGGATCCCTTAAATCCCGCCGCTCCTATCGTCCCGCTAAAAAGTTCCACTTGCGCGTTTAAACGTCGAATACAAAGTTTGCCGCGTTTGCCTCGAAATATCGATAAACGTACGAGAGGATAAATAAGGGTTGGAGCAGTGAGATGAAAAGAAAATACAGATTTGTTTTAGATGGTGGGCACCCCTTTTTTTTTTGTACACCCTGTATACATATACAACGCGCGAGTCAAGGGTGGTTAATGGGGTATGAAGAATTGCCGAGGAAAAAAGAAAAAGGATGGAATAAATTATTGGAAAATACGGACTCACCTGTTGCTGCTGTCAATGAGACTCCGGAGCGTCCCGACGCTCGAGGATCGCGTCCAACGAAGCTGATCTTTGGTATTGCGGATCGTCGAGTTGTCTCCTCTCGGGGATTCTTCGGTTTATCATAAACAGACTCGCGCAGGGCCGGCTCGATGTCTCTTGGTGATACCGTAGGCGGGCACCGCGACTTTGCAGTCCGCGTAGAAATGACGACGAGGGCGCCGCGACGCTCTCCTATATAACAAGTTGAAACCCCGGCGCTCGCCGCGACGCATGACGTTTCCCTGGTACTCTGGACCAATTGCAAAATCCCTCGGAGTTCTTTGCCACGCGAGAGCGTGAGGCGTCGAGGGGGAGGGAAGAGGAGGGGGGCCGATGCGTCTGCGAGGGGCTGAAGAGGGGACGTAGGGGCGGGGTGGGGGGGTTGCCGGCTGGTCCTGTTCTCCTTCGCGCTAAACGTGGGCGGGGGACGATGGAATAGAAGGAGAGAGAAACAGCCGACATTCTCAAAAGGGACGACGACGCAGAAGAAGCTGGATGAATTTTAAGGGTGTCGCGCGAACACCTGAGATCTCGGTGAGACGGTCCATCTTGATAAGGATATTTTATGATATTTCGTACCCTGTTCATTGCTGGGACTTTACCACCCCTAAAGGTCTGCTCGACTTTGGCGGGGCTATGGGGTGGCGGGGGGTAGGCCGTTTGAAAATATTAATTGGACGGAAAGAAAAAGTGAAAATTTCATAGGATAGGGTTAATTAGAATGGTATACATTTTTTTTGTCCCCCGCGTATCCATTGAGGGACGTTCCTGTTTAATTTAGGGAGAACGCTTAAGAGCCTGCGAAATCGACCTACCCCTCTCCCCTTTGGCGTCGTTACGCGTTCGCCGCGAGGGGTTGCTCGAGTAATAGACGAGAGTAGAGAATATCTGGCGGGATAGTTGCCACAGCGAATTAAGTCTCGACTGGCGTTTCAACCCGCGGTTTCCCATAAGGGTTGGTAAATTGGCAGCTTAATAAAAGCGGCCGAATGCGAAGCCTAGCGATTTAGCGTTGTTCAATTTTCATACGTTTTCAGGGAAACTCTGGCAGGGGTCTCTCTTGCGGCGATGCGTTCTCAAGCGAGCGATTCCTGAGCCACGTCGCGAGTACGACGCTTCAGTCTGGGTGCGGCCAGAAGGAGCTGTAGTTATTTGCCGTGGCAATAGTCACGGGGTGTACCTACCAAGGGACGAGAGTGCAGGGCCACCCTAAGCCGAATAGGAACTTCGAATGCAGGGATGAGTCGGAAATTTTGTCATTTGAATATCTAGGCTGCTGCTTTTATGGGTTTCGGGATTTTATGACTTTGCCGGCTAAACACCATACTCTACCGACCCCATAACCGGGACGCACCAAGTGTTCAGCTTCACCCTTGTGCTCTTTATGTCGGATCCCTGTATTATGGGGTGCTGAAATTAACAGGTAGAAAGAAAAAATATTGCACCTGACAAAGCGACGTGTATTGCTGCAGATATGGGAAATGAAAAAAGCGTAAGGAAAAAAGAAAAAAGCCAAACGTCCGTCTCGTTAAATTCACACGGATACAAAAACATAGGGTAATAAACTTTTCAATTATCTGATAAGGGCGGGAAAGAAAACATGTACTCGATGCGATTGCGTAATGCTGTAGGTATACAGATATCTGTGTATATATGCCCGTTCTCATCATTCTCCTTGAAGATAATATATATATATATATATAATACCATTCTCCGCGAGGAAGATCCTCGGCAGTCTTTTTACGGCCTCTTGGTGGCACTCGGCCTTTGAGATTCGGGAGGGGACTGTAAAGGGAACGCACTGTGGCCGTAAAAGAAAATCCCTAGGGAATTCGCGAAACTAAATGGCTTCAGGGCTCTACGTAGAATTCCGTAGCCAGCAACAGGTTCCTCTGGCTGCAAGGCGTTTTAAAGAGACCGCGACATAAACCTTCCCGAAGCGTCCAGGATCCATTGCACTCCGGTAATATAGACTCCGGCACGTTAGTCGCTGCTTTACGAGCTATAGTTACGAGCGGCGAGTCTTGGTGAAAAATTGAAAAAATTTCACGTGGTTGGTGGGGGTGTTCAATTTTGAGGTTAGAAAAAAATAGATTTTTTTTTTTTTAGAATTCATCCACCAAGCGGTAGCTTACGTCGTGAAATGCATTTTGCCCTATGGGTACTAAGGATGACTGGGTGCATCCTCATGACGTTGAGCAATGCATTAGCTGTGCATTGAACATTTATAGAGTTCTCACGGGGTTATCGGAAAATGGGAAAATACGTGACGATGGATCGGATCGTGTATGACGATGGTTGCTGATTTTCCCACAGCGATCAAGGTGGTATCTGCCGGTGGATGAAAGCCGACTGCGCAGTTTCTTTTTCGCAATTCTGTACATAAATCACGTGGCTGCGAGCGTGTGCTGCAGCTGGCTTCTAATAACGTCGCCGATTAGAAACGGAATCATAAATCGACTGTCATTTTGACAGTAGAGAGAGAGAGAGAGAGAGAGAGAGAGATTGCCAGTCGCCGGGAATGCGGATGAATAAAAATGTCAATATGGCGACGCGGACGACATATCGGATAGATAAGCTTGGTCGTCGCTCTTTAGAATTTGAAATTATCTATTTTTTTTCTATATCCTTCTCTCTCTTGATCCTCCTCGACACGTTTCGCGCTACGGTCATGGACTAGGGGATCAAGATGGATTTGTAACTTACTTATTTATTCACAACAAATGTAACAACGTTTGCAACAAGCACTATGTATATACTAGATGCTAAGTAATGATGATTTATCAATATGAGTATATCAATGAAGATCCTTTTCTTTAGGAAAGAAATTTCTCCCGTGAGGTTGGCCCTCTTAAGATTTTCAGTTCCAATTGATCTCTTGAGCGATGAGGCTGTTTGGTATTTAACATTTGGCTTCTTAGATTTAATGGTGATCCTTGCCACCGTCTCCGTGTCCTTTTTTATCGCCGTCCCCGTGACCTTCCTTGCCGGATCCTCCGTCGTCACCCTTCTTGTAGGCCCACTTCTTGCCCTCCTTGTGATCGAGCTTCTTTCCGTGCTTCTCATCGTGATGATGATGGTGCTCGTGGCCGTCGTGCTTCTTGTGACCTTTGTGATCGTGGTGATGGTGACCTTCCTCGTGCTTCTTCTCTTTACCGTGATGCTCCTCGTGATGTCCATGATCGTGGTGACTGCTCTTCTCGTGGCCGCCCTCTTCGTGCTCGTGCTCGTGATGAAAGTCGCCACCCTTCTCCATTCCTCCATCTTCCTCGAACTCGTCAAAGAATTCTGTCTTCTTTTCGTACTCGTCCTGCGGATATGTATTTCCTCGTTTCATATGTGCTTGGTACCAATCTGCGTTGGGGCATTGATTTTTGATAATGCTTTTAATTACCTTTTTGTGGATAGAATGTTGACCCTTGGTACTGTGACCTTCTTGGTGTTCACCCTTTTCATCGAATTCGGCTTCCTTGTGACCCTTCTCGCCGTGATCGTGAGAGTCGTGATAACCACCTTCCTCGTGATGCTTCTTCTCGTGGCCATCTTTCTCGTCATAGTGGTGGCTCTCGGCCTCCTTGTCGTGGTGGCCCTTCTCGCCCTTGTCGTAATCGTGCCAGCTTTTGTATTCCTGAAATTGTTTGAGTTGCGCGCAAGTTTGAACTTTTGGTTGGATTTGCTTACTGTACAAGATGCTGGTCACACTTGTCGCGCTATCGTGCTTGAAAATTTAACAGTTTTTATATGCTATACCTTTTCTCCTTTGTCGCCGTGAGACTCGTGGTGATCTTCCTCGTGCTCTTCACCAGCTCCTTCTTCAAATTTATGATCCTTGCCTGCGTCTCCGCCACCACCTCCACCTTTACCATGTCCGCCGTCGTGGCCTCCATGACCATCTTTGCCATGACCTCCGTGTCCATGGCCTCCATGATCATCTTTACCGTGACCATCATGTCCATGGCCATCTTTGCCATGATGACCATGTCCATGGTCATGACCATGGCCATCTTTGCCATGATGTCCATGTCCATGGTCATGACCATGGCCATCTTTGCCATGATGACCATGACCATGGCCATCTTTGCCATGATGACCATGTCCATGGTCATGACCATGGCCATCTTTGCCATGATGTCCATGACCATCTTTGCCATGATGACCATGGCCTCCACCGCCGTGACCCTCTTTCGGAGTCTCGTGAATTTTATACTCTGCGGTTTCTTGCCGATGTTCAAAACTAGGATGCCATTGATCTTCGGCCGTTTGCTCGGCAGTCTCTACCTGATACGGCTTCTCAACAATCTTAACATTCTCCACACTATCGGCAACCACCAACGGTGCCTGGGTCTGTAGCGTGGACAACAACGGACCGTTTCGCGAAACACCGTTCGGCTTATTTCGCGGATACGGTACATACGATTCTTCCAATTTCACTGGGTCGTTACCCTGTGCTTCCTTGACACCACCTTGTCCGTACTTGGCCAATATTCCAATTCTCTCACTTGTAACCGGTAGCGCTTCACTCTGAAGCTTTTGGTGATCCAAGATGGACACTATGTCAGCGAGTTGTGGGAGCGCCGTCACGTCCGCTGCGTGACTCTCTTCAGCAACGGAGCCAAAGGGTACAATGGGAGCAATGGGCACTACGGGTGAAACAGGCCTGTGATTTCTCAAATGATTTCTTCGTCTATTCACTGTAGCCGAATAAGGATCGGGCGCCGCCGTAGTCAAAGGGGTTTCAGCGATTTTGAAAGCATTTTTCTGTCTTCTAACTTTCCGCGGAACTTCCTGATATACGCCGTCAGTGAGCGCCGCCGACGGTGCAATACTCTGAGCAACGGCACCTGTCGGAAATGCCAATGTAATTCCTATTTATAATGAAAACCTGTCTCGAGTACTAAAGAGTCAGTCCATACTCTGAGCATCCTGAACAGCCTTCGATTCCTGCTCCTGCACCTTCCTCTTCCTCTTCGTCGTAGGAAACTTCTGTGGCTCGTACGTTGTCGCGGCAAGTACGTCCATGTCCTCGGCGCTTGCCGACGACAGCATATCCAGAAGATACTGCGTCTGGGTATTGGAAGATGCTGCTGCATCCTGATCCACCATTGACAGCGAATCCTTTCTCGAAGTTGGAGGATCCACTATTATAACAGTCCCCGAAGAAGCTACGGCTTCCAGGACCTCCCTCTCATCCCGACTAGCAATCGTATCCCTGATCTTCTCGATAGGCACATCCTCATCCTTAAGGAGGAGAATGGTACTCGCGCAGCACTGTGTTACCTGTAAACAACACACCACCCTTTTGATTTTAACGAATTACATAAGCCTACACTCTCTAGCTCCCTGATGGAGATCACAAAATCCTTCGCGGAATCCCTTATCGCACAGTTATCAACTAAAGTTTTGAATTTCACTGATTTTTCTTTTTATTTTAATACTATCAATACACAATATCACTATTCCACAGTCCTTCAAACTTCATCTCAACTATATCTTTTTTCTCTCTATCCCAAATGATTGTTCTCATTACCAACTGAAGACACAGCAGCACGACACCTGTCGTGACTGCTCTGCACCTTCTTCTCGTTCCCATGATCCTTTCTCGAGGACGACTGACCCTATTCAGCTCGGGCACTCCCAATTATAGGAGGCAGACCGAGCTAGAAACCCACCCGCGAATGATATGACAATTTCGCAGAGCGTAATTATTCGATTAACCAGCGCCCGTCTACCGCCGCGAACAATCGTGATCGGCTTCCTCCTTTCTCTCGAGGATTGCACAAGATCCTACCAGACGTCGTCGTCGTCGTTGTCGTCGTCTGCTGTGACGCCGCGCGACGTAGTTTTAACGCGACCCCCTAGTCAGGTCCATTACTAACCCCTATTATAAGGTCTTAACCAACATAATTATCACGCTGAATTATCGTTACTCCGCAATGTAACTTTTCGGCCTCGTTTCGACAGTCCATTACGATTATCACGTTAAATCAATTTCGGATGATGTATTAATAGCGCGTTCCCTTGACATCGTGAATATCGAGAGTCCCGCCGTAGCTTGTCTGCAATCACGGCGTCTGTGCATAACCGTTTGACCGGCGTTAGTTTCTTGTGAATGTGGTTTGTTAAAAATTTGTAGCAACGCTGCTCTCGAGGTTTCTCTTATTAATTGGCAAATCGTTTGGAGCCTTGTTTCACGTTATGTTGGCTCAATGTCGGCGATATTGATTAATTGCATATTGATGAGATCGAAATCTGCGGTGCAAAAGAAAACCATAGCGAATTATTAATAATTGCCATGACTCCGATGAACGGCAACTCGCAATCGGCCGGTGCTGGATTATTGGTTAATTGACTCACGGTTATCTTTGTCGACAGCGTTTATCGCGAATTGAACTTGCTTGTCCGGAGAATCGTGGACTCGTCATTGCGTAACGCATAATAAAGGTTATATTTGCCGCGGAGATACACAAGATGGCCGACGTGTGACGCGGTTAAATTGTCTAAGGAGACAGAAAGAATATTGTCTGGACGGATACAAATCGATCGTTTTACATTGTCAATCTGAACGGTAAGCTCCATTTACTATGATAATTGAATTATTCGTGCGAATCCAAAACGAATCTAACTGAGCTGATGAACTTCTTTCTTTTTTTTTTTTTTTCCTCTTTTATAATGAATTCAATCCATCGGTTCGAAAGGATTCAATGCATGTATATACGTCTGACTTTCTGTATACTTATTATATCACATGACAGTTCATTCGATCCAGGCTTAATCAGACTTTTTCTAAGCGACACGTAATCAAACGTACGTACATAGACGAGACGGTAGATATGTCCAATGAACAGCTGGCCGTTACTTCCCGGAAGAGTAATTTCGTCTCGGCATTTTTAGCCCCTTTTACAGACTCTCGTTTCCGTTCGTTCACACTAGATTTACGCTGGTTGTATTTGATTTTCTCTATTTCCCTCTCGTTTATTCTCGTTTACTCTCGTTCTGCGTGGGAGATGATTTCGATTTAATCACACTCTCTATGACGGCTGATTTTCTTTTTTCTTTCTTTCTTGGTTTCCATCTTCTTTTTTCCCCTCGTTATCTCTATTTTACTTCGATCGTAAATTCTTCTCGTCCGCGGACTTCCCGCAAGAGGAACAAGGGATGAAATATACGAGTTTACGTGGTAAAATGATGGAAATTTTTGAAAATTTCTTTTACTTTTTTTTTGCCTTGGATCGTCTCTTTTTTTAATTTTTTATTATCTTACATAACGTGCGTGCTTCACTTCTCCCTTTCGGTACAACAAGCGTAGGTTATCCTCGTCCGCGGTCGGTTCTGTCGATTCTAACGAAATTGGAAACTCGCCCGATTGCATCGATTCGCCTTCGCCTCAACAATCGATCGATAACTACATAAATAACGAGGGTAATAGAACTGCAAGTTTCCTGACTGTCCGAGCGCGACCAATTTCACGCTCGACGTTTTCACTTTTCACCGCGATCAAGAGAGAATTGCTCAAGCCCGTAGAACGTCAACGTCGTCCCGTCGCTTGTCGAAAATAAAATCATCGATGACGTTTTCGTCTCTCTTTCTCTTTCTCCCCAAAAATTCTGAAATGCTTGGAAACGACATTCTACGCTTCGTTTATACGTATCTTTCACACGAGTCACTTTCTACAGGAGAATCGTTACAAAATTTCTTTACATTCGAATCAATTGGGCATGATTAATCACAAAGGAGCGATCGTTAAAGTTACAGGGAGGCATTGGAAGAATCAAAATTTTTTTCATCTTCCCTCTTTCCCCCCGTCTTTTATTTATAAAAACAAACTAGCAGTATAACGACCGGAAATTGGTACTCGTAAAAAATAAAAATATCTTTGGATAATTAAATAACGATACAGGTACTGCATGGCAAGGATCCCTCTAAAAAATTCATTTCTTTCCCCTCTTGTAACCCCATTTCTTTCCCTCCTCGTGCCCGCCTTTCTTTTCATGTTTTTGCTGGTGACGGTGATGACCCTTGTGACTCTCGGCCTTCTTGTGACCTTTGTCGTCCTCGCGATGATGTCCTTTCTCGTGTTCCTTCTTCTTTCCATGGTGCTCCTGCGTTAAACGTTAACAGTCCAGACGTCAGTACGTAACAGATTTCTCTAATAAATTATATCCCAATCCGCGTGCCTCTTTCCCCCCCTCCCCCCCCCCCGATTAATCCCTGATAAGAAACCAATTGGATTTTGAACTAAAACAGACCTCGTGATGGCCTCCATCGTGATGTCCCTCCTTGTAATGTCCACCCTTCTCTTCATCGTGATCATGACGGTATCCCCCATGTTTTTCCTGACCCCCGTCCTCGTGATACTCGTCATAGAAATCGTGCTTCTTCTCGTACTCGTCCTACCGAAAGACCATTGCGTAGCGTCAAACAATGCAGTATTATCATTGCCTTATCGCGTCCCGCCAACAGACCTTTTTGAATATATTATGTTCACCCTTGACACTGTGTCCTTTTTGGTGTTTCCCCTCTTCCTCAAACTTCGCACCCTTCTCCCCCTTTTCGCCGTGATGACGTTCACCGTAATGGCCGCCCTCCTCGTGCTTCTTCTTCTTCTCACCGCCCTTCTCCCTGTAGCTGTGCCCGTGATCTTCCTCGTCGTGATGACCCTTCTCAGCCTTGTCGTACTCGTGGCTACTCTCGTACTCCTAAAGATTCATCATTAAAAATCAATCACCCGTTACCGTAGCTCCCAGACGGTCTTGGTCGTCCAATCAAATTATTAATGGCGATCGTAGCCATTATCGTCACGAGGTCACTACTTTTGTCTCTGTCTGTATCGCGCGCACGTGCGTTACTCTCCCTTCGATACCTTTTCGCTCTTTTCACCCTTGGCTGAATGATGACCCTCCTTGTGTTTCGCGCCGCCACCCTCCTCGTGATGTTTACTGCCACCTCCATCTCCTGCGAATTCAAGATAAACAGAACGTTAAGTCACTTCCACCGCTTTAAGGGTGCGTTCATCCCTGAACTTTAAAGGGAACGTTTTAATTTCGAAATTCACCGGGGAGCTGGGGGACCGACGAAAAATCAAGGTTTTAATATCTTTATCGAGGCAAACCCCCCGCGCGTACCGTGCTTCGTGGCTGACACCTCCAGATCCTCGATGTATCGGAATCTTAATGGTTTTCTTCGGATCTTTCTAACTGCCAGACTCGATCCTACCAATCCTACCAACAACACCAAAAGTATTAATCGCGTCATGTTTAACGGTTGTTTTTCTTTTTTTTTTTGAGAATTATTGTCTCTGTTATCGAATTCCCTTCCCCCACTTCTTTTCTCCCCGATATTCCTTCTGCTGCGGTAACTAATACTTTTTTCACACGAATTAGGAACCGGTTACGCGTTTACTGTCTGCCCTGGTTGCTCTCTTACCGATCACTGGGGATGCTCTGATCGATCGAGCATCTGATATACCCGCGATCATCGATCAATTCGATTCGCCTTCGATGACTCCCGGATCACTCTGTTTCTCTCTTTTTTTCTATCTTACCTTCTCTCTCTCTCCTCTTCTTCCTCTGCTCTTGACTGATCCGTGTTTTTATTAGACTCTGGACGCCTGACGGAACCACTTTTTTCACGGTTAGAATCGCGATCGCGATCTGTGACTGTCATCTCACTCTGGATCATGATCCAGATAGATCCATCGTTCAGAACTCTCCGCTTTTACTTTCACCCATGCACGCACTCTTGGACTTTGTTGTTTTACCTGATTATACGCAATTTTTATTCTGTTACAGCGAGCGTGTACTGCCTTTCTTTTGGATTTATAAATCGTCATCCACACCGAGAATCTTTATGACTTCTTAGTTGCATTGGGTTTGCCGTGCTGCTTTATTCTATGAACTTATCATTCTTTCTTGGTTTCATTTCCTGGACCTGTTGTCTCAGTGAAGAGATAGGTCGAAGATGAGTTTTACGCTGTTTATGTGATTTTGACTTTGATAATAATTTTTTGGAGACAATTTTCAAAGAACATATCGTTTGCCGTTATGTACGCGACTTGTGCGTTTAACGTGGATGAATGTAACTTTCTTTCTTAGATTAGAGACAGTTTTACTTTTGTACTTTCCCTCTCTTTTGTCCAGGGTTCTATTGCGTGCATAATTTTCATTTTTTTTTTTTTTTTTTTATTACAAGGTAACATCAGGGATGCGGGAAACTTGGATTGAGCATTGCTGAATTTGATCTACGACCCGCGCCCAGTATTGATTCCTGGCGCTTTGTCTCTTCTCTGGACTGGAAAAGAGAAACGTAGGTAGTTTGATCTTTTGGCTAAAGGACGCGACGGATGAAGGTTGTTCGAGGGGAAAAAAAAAAAGCTAAGTAAACTCATCCTTCGTCTCTCTTCTCCCTGAGCGAAGAAGCTTTTAATAGGTAAAAGTTTGACGCCCGATGCTTTACCAAAAGCGCTAATCATCCTTGCGTAATTTTTCATGATGACGGCGAACCGATGAGAGCTCCGATACCTTTTGAGACTGCAAGGATCTATCTGCGAAGGATCGGCCGTGCTAATGTACGAAAAGTTAATCGTTCAACGCTCGACAGGATGCTGGGACCCCAGGAGCACGTTTAGGCTGATGAAGGGACAAAGACATAGTTGAAAGAGGACGGTGTTCAGTGAGACTAATAAAAAGTATTATAAGGATTGGTGTAATATGAAGTTTTTTAAATTTAAAAATTATTTATCTTTTCGTTTCATTTGACTACAGCTCGGGCAGAAGTCACTGGACATTGCAGAGCGACAGGCTGGGTACACGCGGCTGCTGGACAAACATGAAGCAGAGAGATAGCCATGGGAGCAAAGCCGCAATGCAAACACCTCTGGTTTCCGTTGAACCCACAGCCTGAAAATTCAGGTCCTTGAAGTCGTCCTGGAGCGGCAATCCTTTCGGTCCTTTTGGCACTCGCAGTCACTTCAAATTGACGAGCCACGTAGGACTAGAAATTAATTTGGGAAAAGTGTCTTTGTCTGTCTTTTACGCGTTAGAAAAAAAAAGAAAGTCTCAATCTTAAGGATCCAAGAATGTGCACTGTCTTGTTAATGTTTCGGTACTTTGGCGGAATGGCAGTAACGTTAAATTCAACTGGGTCGCTTTAGACTAAGTTTCAGGAGGGAGACAAGGTCATCGGAGTAGGTTAATAGACACTTTTCATGAGGTATTATTTCTGGGGTGTAGAAAAGGATTGAGAATTCTAAACCATTTTCTGTGAAAGTCGGTGAAAGATCGTAATTAAAAATACGAAGGAGACGAGGGTAAACGAGTCTATTTGCAATTCAAATGTCCCGGGTTCTCGTGTGACTTTTTGCAGAATGCCATACTGGCGAAAGAACGGGTACCAGCTGAACGATGAAGAGGGACGGAACGGACTGAGAAGGAGAGAAGAAGGGATGACTCGTAGTGGCAGGGATTGAAGAACAGATAACCGGGGTATATTATCAGGCGGTAGAAGTCGAGTCAAGGGTCAACGTTGGTCAAAATCCGAAGACACCTTTTCCATTGGAAAAATTGAAGGAACCTAAAGGAATCCCTTCTCGACGTTGTCCTCGTCCTCATCGTCGCTTTCCCTATTCCTGTGATTCTTCTGACCTTTCTGGCATTTCATCTCACCGCACGCATCCATTCACTTTCACTTGACAAATCCTTTGCCATTCTGTCAAGGTGGCCAGACAATACCAAGCGATATCGAGAAGTCTGCTTTTCTTTTCTTTCCAAGGGATGCTGTGAGAGTCTCAAGAGTGGATACGAAATAGTACTGGAAAGGATCGAGAGTCCGGTGGGAGTTAGTCCGAACGGACTCTGCTAAAATTCTGTTTTTCTATAAAACGACGCTTATCAATCTGATGCATTTCGAACGATCGACGATCGGCACAGACCTTCGTCCCTTGAACGGACAAAAGGGAAGAAAGAAGTCCAGCTTAGATAAAAAAAAGTATTTTTCGTGTTGCGTCGTTGCTGGTGTATATAGGTTTCATGATATTCAGGCACACAACGTTGTATTCTATAGAATATATTCATTGGTCTAGGAAATTCCCAGAAACCCCTGTGATCCGTCCGCACCTTTTACTTTTCTCCTAATCCCTGTCAGCGTCGCTGCTGGCATTGCTGGTATAGAGCAAGCAACTAACGAGATATTGGTAAGCAAATTAGCCGCGACGACCCTATAGAGCAAAGCCCAGGGATGCGCTGATACACGTTTTACTATAAATATAAGCAGAAATAAACAGGGTCTCGGTTAAGCCGAGCAATTCAATTTAGGAGCCACCCCCCTATATAAGAAGGCCCTAGGGTGTTGTGCGCGTTTAAACTAACCCACATTCTTAGCTCGCGTACACTGTAGTAGATAACAAATTTATCCGTGGACGTATAATAAAATTTCTACGGATATTGTTCCACGCTTAAATACAATTGAAGGATCCGTATGTCCGTGTGATGTTTACTTGGTGGCTGGATGCGACGGTTTCTCTGGAGCATTTTTTTTAAACTCTCTCACGAAGCTGATCCGGGTGAGAATGGGTTGCGAGAAGTCTGACAAGGAGGTCGAGGCACCACCGGAGGATACCAATGGCTACGTTCTACATCTTCCACGAGCACTCAATATCGAGGAGAAGAAATATCTTTTGGCCGTGGAGCGCGGTGATCTACCGAATGTCAGGAGAATATTGCAAATGGCTAATAACTCCAACGCGACCGTGAGATTTCCTTTTTAATTCTTTATAGTTAATCAATTAGTATACTTTGACCTTTATATCGGTACTGCACGTAACGCGTATCTATTTTTCATTGCTTCCTTAGACAAAATCAGTGGATATTGATTGCATGGATAGCTTAGGACGTAGTGCGATAGTTCTGGCTATAGAGTCGGAGAATCTGGAAATGGTGGAACTCCTTGTAGTTATGGGAGTGGAGACGAAGGACGCTCTACTTCATGCTATCGATCAGGAATTCGTTGAGGCTGTAGAACTTCTTCTGGAGCACGAGGAACTGCTTAGGACCAATGAATTGAATCAGGAGCAACGTTAGTGAAATTTAAATGGGTTGGAAAACTCACCTTTACTTTAACTAAACATTGTGTTTCAGCCTCCGACGTCAAGGAGATCGTACACAGTTGGCAAAGAGTCGACGCAGCTTCTTCAAGATATCCGCCGGATATGACGCCGTTGGTCCTGGCGGCGCAGCGTAATAATTATGAAATTTTGAAATTGTTACTCGACAGAGGCGCCACCCTCCCAATGCCTCACGACGTCAAATGCGGCTGTGACGATTGCTTACGCTGTGCAACAGGTGAACGTCAACTGATTACGTAATTAAAGTTTGAACGTTTCTAGAAGGAATTTTGTACCTGAAATGACGCTGTTTTTTTCTTCTAGGTGATCCACTGCGACTTTCCAGCACGAGAATATCCGAGTACAAAGCACTGGCCAGTCCTAGTTTGATCGCTCTGAGTTCGTCGGACCCGTTAATGACGGCCTTTCAATTAAGCTGGGAATTGCGAGAACTGGCAATTGCCGAGCCGGAAAATCGTGTCGAATACTTGAGATTAAGAAGACAGGTGGAGAAGTGAGCGTTGATTATTTTTCAATACAATGCAACGCTCTTTGATATCCGTGTTACGTTGCGTCAACATGGTATTTTCCATTTTCTTGTTAAGGTTCGCTGTCGACTTGCTCCAACAAGCCAGAACCACTGCAGAACTAAATACCATTCTAAATCACGATTCGCAAGAGGATGGCGCCGAAAATCCCAAGCAATTGGCCAGATTGGAATTGGCTATTCAATACAAGCAGAAGCGTTTTGTTTCTCATGCACATGTGCAGCAGCTGCTGGCTGCTATTTGGTAATTCATCTTACAGTTGAGACTACGCTGTCCAATTGAAATGCGCAGCGGCAATTCGGTAGATATATTTTTATCGAAGGTACGAGGGTGTTCCTGGATTTCGTAGGATGTCCGGCATCCGACGCGTCGGAATTATTCTCAAGACTGCTTTCCTGTTTCCTTTTTACTGTGTCATCTATCTCCTGGCACCAGATTCAAGGATCGGTCAGCTATTGCGTAGACCATTCATGAAATTTCTTATTCACGCTTCAGCCTACCTATTCTTCCTTTGTAAGTGAAACTAATGAATTCTAGGTAAACTTCATCAGAGCTACAGACAATAGAAAATGTGGCAAGTGCTGACGCAGTTTCTGTGTATAAATTGCAGTGATTCTCATTCTGGTATCGCAGAGAGCCGAGGTGGAGGTATTAAGATTATTTGGAAATGATCGGACGAGCAGATTGCTTGATGAGGATCTGATGAAGCAACGTGGTAGCAGTCCATCGCCATTGGAATGTCTCATCGTGATATACGTGGTGGGATTCATCTGGCAAGAAATGAGAGAGGTAAATAGCCAGTTGCGTAATACCTAAAATACGGCGATATCTCCGGATCTCGATTGGCCAATCGATTTCTCTGTCGCAAGTACAATCGCTCAAACTGATCTTTATTGATTATATTGTTCTTCCTTTTCTTTCATTTAATATCCTTTCGTATTTATCTTCTCTTTGATGCACACCAGGTATACGTTGATGGGCTACGTGCTTATCTCAGGGATCTTTGGAACTTTATTGACTTCACCAGGAACACCCTCTACGTCGCCACTGCCATTCTCAGAGTGGCGGCTTACATGCAGCAGAGGGCGGAAATAGAAGTGGATCGATCTGCTGCTCTTATACCTAGGGAAAGATGGGGCGACTTTGATCCTCAATTGATAGCCGAGGGTCTCTTCGCTGCGGCTAATATCTTCAGCGCCCTTAAACTCGTTCATTTGTTCAGCATAAATCCACATCTTGGTCCTCTGCAGATATCCCTTGGAAGAATGATCATTGATATTGTCAAATTTTTTTTCATATATACTCTCGTTCTGTTTGCCTTTGCCTGCGGTCTCCATCAATTACTTTGGTACTTTGCTGAGCTGGAGAAGAGCAAGTGTTACAGTGGCATTGCTGATCCTCAATGGGATGCAGCGAGCAACGCTTGTATACGTTGGCGAAGGTATCTGACGAGTCTGTATTTTGCTGGTCTGTGTAGAAACTTAAGGGATACTTTTTTACTTGACCATTTGTTTTTGTAGGTTCAGTAGCTTGTTTGAGTCTTGTCAAAGTCTGTTTTGGGCCAGTTTTGGTGAAATTGGATTAGACACTTTTGAGCTGACTGGTAATTGCAAAACTGCTTAATGATTTTCCTGTAACTTCTGGTTCAGTCCATACGGTTCTTTTCTTTTTACTGCAGGTATCAAGTCTTACACTAGATTCTGGGGTCTTCTGATGTTCGGCTCTTATTCTGTTATCAATGTAATTGTTCTTTTAAATCTACTGATTGCCATGATGAGTAACAGTTATGCGGTGATCGAGAAACATGCGGATACCGAATGGAAATTTGCCAGGACGAAATTGTGGATGAGTTACTTTGAAGAAGGTGGTACGCTTCCACCTCCCTTTAATATACTTCCGACGCCTAAAATGTTTTTGCGGCTTTGTGGATTTTACAAAAAGAATGCTGCCAAACGTTGTAGCACGCGGAGGCGAGCGCGGGAGCACAAGTAAAGAGATAAGAGAAACTGAATTCGTAATTTTTAAATGATTTCATTTTATGCATTGTTCTTCTGATTTTAGACACAGTGCCGTCATGAGGGCTTTGGTATGGAGGTACGTGGTAAATGCGCATTCCCAACATGAAATGCAAGCAGTTACCGAGGACGACATTCATGAATTGAAATCCAGCTTGTCGTCCTGGCGTTGTGAGCTTCTTGACATCCTCGAGAAGAATGGAATGGACATTGCTGGGATCGACACAAGGGAGAAAAGTAAGTAAAATTAAATTGTCATTATTAGCTTTAATAATACAGATATATTTATAGCAATTCCTGCAAAGAGGATGCGGGTTTGGGAGAGGAGGCTGATGAAAGACTACCAGTTCGCTGGTCCTGTCACTGGATTAACCGATGAAGATAATCAGGAAGAACTGACACTGCAGCAGCCTCTGGGAGAAGAAGACAATATTGCAAGATGGAAAAGAGTAGCCAGACTGGCAGTGCTTAGATCAGCAGAAGCACGTTGGGGACAGGTAGGAAAGATCCAACTTTGCTAATTATTCTTTTGAAGTTACGGTATCTTATCGAAGATCCTTCAGGTGGTCAATAGCGTAGTACAAAGCTCTCAAATTGGTAAGAGCAATAGTAGAGCTTCGTTGCAAAGTAAGCAAAGTCTGAAGAGAGCCATGGAGGAGGCGCGTAGACTCACTGACAGGAGTCCTCTGCCTCCTGTCAGTCCAGTTGAGCTTCCGCAGAGTACAGCTGCTACCATTTTGCATGTCCTTCATGATATCGTGAAGACAGACAATGTATCAATTCCTGATACATCTAGACTGTCCATTACACCAGAACCTCAAGTTTCTCCAAGTCAGGTATGTGCATAGAAAACTATTCCTCTTAATTATTATTGATTCGCAGTGTAGGTTATATGCTAAACACATCTTCTGCGCTTACGCAGTCTAACCCACCAGCTGCTATGGGATACGAGGATGAGAAATATAAGAGGAGTCCGCAGCCTTTAGTCTCCTTGAGAACTAGTCCTCCTCGCGTGGTAAAAAGAAAAGCACCCAAAAGCAATCCTCCGAATTTATCATCCTCAATGGCTGGCACTGCAAATGGAAAATTTAATGGTGTACCAAATTATAATTTCAACTGCTCCAATAGAAAACCAATTGGCGATAACAATAGTCAACAATCTGATATGTCAAAGATTACACAGAGTTCCACTGTAGCAATGAATTCCGGAAGTTCCCCTGAAAACGCACGCACGAAGCAGTGCTCTAATGCATCTGCTTCCGGAACAACAAGTTCTATCGTTGATGGAAATTTGTTAAGACCCAGACCCAGAGTGATCTCGAGTCCCAATAAGGTACCGGAAGTAGCTATTATTCCAGTTACACCAGAACTAGGAACTCAAAAGAAAGATGACAGGCAGAGATTGGTCAAAATCGAGCCAAAATCACCACGGATAGCTACCAGAAGATCTCCCAGAAGAGGTGGCGGTTGGTTATAAGTCCAAAGAAGAATTTTGAAATTTTTAATTGAGAATTACAAAGACATTTTATGAGTATATAGACCTTGAAATGCTCAGGGTGCTATTTTGTCTTGTCTTAGCGAAGAACATGATCCAAAATTTTTTGAAGGATCGATGTCAAGTTAAAATGAAATTCCAATTAATGAATCATGTGTATTTATTATTCTCTCCGCTACAAATACATTGTTCTCCATGGACCACCAGATCTTAATGGTAATTAATTATATATAATTTCTCGTGGTTATATAGCTCAGACGAATGAAATATTCAATACAGATTTTCTTTCTCTACCATAGACGCACTGTATACTGTTCTAGAAAGGTATCTAAAATATGTGACACCGTTCAAATATACTATAAAGAATTCCGTCGACACTCGGTTACCGCGCGTCCTTGTAAAACCTTCTTCTTGGTAGGAACGACTTGTCTCAAAGGCAGAAATGTCCCTCAGGCCGCTTGCACTACTTTATTCTGTGATTCCTTTTGCGCCGTATTGATTTTATCACCCAAAGACAAGGCCATACCCTGACTCTTAGCTCTAATCCGTATATGGCCAACGACAGGTGCGTCAGGTTTATTCAAAGGCTTCTCAATGGACAAATTTGCGAGGGCATCCTCGCCAAATATCGATTTTGCATACATATTCGCCGCCATGAAGCCGCACTGTCCGGAAAGTGCCTGAATGGATAAAAAAAATAATACATGTTACTGCGGTGGGTATATCGTTGATTAATGTAAACTAATTGCAATACCCAATGCTCACGCACCTTTTCAGGCGTCAGACAACGCATATTCGTAGATTTCAGCAGATGAGCCAAGTACTCCCTTAGATCCGAAAGACTTGTGTTCACGGATACTTTGTTCTCCCATTCAAATTCTGCCCACATCTGACGGAATTCCGCGTCGGTGCACGTAGCTGGCACTATGTAATCCATTATGTCAATGTGAATGTCATTAAGGACAACGACGCTTCTGTCCGATCCAGCACCAGAGACGTCATATACTAGAAAATTGGCAAAATTAGATATCGCGAGGTTTAAAATAATTTGACGTTAATTTCTTTTTTTCTTTCTCTAGCGAAAGTTACCAATGTTTCCAAATATTATGCCGTTCTCCGTCGAGGCTACTTTAACGTTCGCTTTGATGCTCGCGAAATCTCGAGGCGCCAGCACTATGGGCTGCGGTCTCTCGACCAGTTTTAGATCTCCCATCGTTGCTAATTCCAGGGTACAATTCTGCAGCGTGTCCTCGGTCTGATTAACGATCAGAACGTCCAGGACGATGTCGTACTGATTGACGTGAACGAGAGCTTCGGCGTATACCGGATCTGAGAAACCCGTGAGCTGGGTAACTTTGCTCAAGGCGCTAGGAGTCGGTGCGTCTCCGGCCGAACCAGGTCTTCCAGCGACCGCTGCGCTTAGACTCTGCTCGAAAACGTCACCAGCTCCACCGGTTAAATCAGAACTTCGGCTCAGTTGTAAGAACTGTATGGCGTCGTCTACCTGAACGATACTTCCTGGTTTCTCCTTAGCCTGTACGTGTTCAGTGATTAAGTGTTTGCTTTTTTTTATATGATTCTAAGATCAAGTATTGACTGTGTTTCTAGCGGGAGTACCTTTTGATTTTGAGAATCCTCCTCAGCCTTGGCAGCCAACATCCGACCAAGAGCCGTACGGCAACCCTCGGTAAAGACATTCTGTATCAAAGGAGTTGGACAAGCCAATGATCTCAGGCACAAAGATATCCTCTCGGTGTCATCGTG
Source organism: Trachelus iudaicus (assembly GCA_030142595.1). Taxonomy (NCBI): domain Eukaryota; kingdom Metazoa; phylum Arthropoda; class Insecta; order Hymenoptera; family Cephidae; genus Trachelus; species Trachelus iudaicus. The sequence goes on along the minus strand of JARQTH010000010.1, from coordinate 3,741 downwards.
GGTCATGGCCTTGCTCGGTAACCCGGATCTTCCTAATTGTAGCACACTGGACATAACTAGCATTGCTTCTGCTTGCATTCGGTTACTCTTTTTAGCATTTTTTTCCATGCTCTTGTAACGCAGTGCCAGCTTGGCTAAGGTCGTAGCCAGAGAAGCGCCAATAAAGAAATCTCCTTCCATCATGTACTGAACCAGAGCTGGACGTTTCTCCTCCTTCTTGCCTATTCCAAATAATTATATAAAATCGAAAGAACCGAACGGAATACGTTGATTTTGCTTTTGAAGTGATTAAATACCGGATGAAGCTGCGCTGAAAGCACTTTGGGTCGCATAAGTTCCGTCGGAAGTTACGAGCTGTGCTGGTGTCGCAGGAGTATTTCCGTCCTCCGGAGGTTTCTCACCAGCTTGTCTTTTGTTTTCAGCTTCCACCAAAGGTAACTCGCCCAGGGCGGCCCTGATGCGGCTCATCACTGCTTCTATATCCTCCTTCGAGGTTGCATACTCGCCCAGGATCCATAGCGCTGCACGGTGTACTTTTACTGAACGTATTTGAGGGAAGACCTGGTAACAGATTAAATGAATAAGAATTTCGGATTCTCGAAGTAAAGCTGTGCAGAGATTTTGTTCTTGTTTAATGGTGTTTCGTACTTCCAGGAGCTTCTCGATTATTAATGGACGCAGAGACTCGAAACGTTGGATCGCTTCTCGGACAAAGACCAGGACGTCGGTTGCAGCTGCCTCGTTATTCTCAGACAGGAAGTCTGTCAATACTGGAATGACAGTAGCAGCTACATCGGGAAATTTGATGGAACAGGCGTGGAGAGTTCTCACTAGGAGTTGACGGTATCTCCCAGCATCCTCGTGTTCCCCGCCAGCAGTTCTCAGGACTTCTTTCTTTAAAAGTTGGACCATTTCCTCGATGGTACGACTAGTCACCAGGTCCATCGCCAAGGCGAGGGTCTTCGTGCGAACTTCTAATGCCGGAGAGCCTGTTCAACCGAAAGTTTGATGAATAATGTGTTCTTGTACTTTTGGGTCTGATGAATCACACGTACCAAGAACACGGAGCACGTCCATAACGAGATCCTGGAGAACCCTTTCATGTGCAGGACTGTCCTTCATTGCAATCAGTCTGTCCAGAACAATTAGTTTGACATTATTATCACTCTCTTTGACGACCAATTCTATGTAGCAAGATGCAGCAGCCTTTATTGCAGTTGGAGCACTGGATAACGTAACCAGTGTACCAGCAGCTTCGTAGCGAACTGCAGCACTTGGGGAATTCAATAGGCTATAAATGCATCTGATGAAACGTGCTCTTTCTGATGGATTTGCATGGCATACCTGTAGTATTAAAAGTATTAGGGTAATTCGACCTTAGTCTCAGAATGAAAGATAGCTGTAAAAGATCGTTTACCTTGTAGATTAATTCAACAATGACCAACTGCAAAATATCCCCGAAACTAGGAACCTGATCCAAGCAAGCCGCCAGATACGATAAAGCTCTACTTTGATCAGCATGCAGCAGCATCAGAAAGGCATTCCGTCTGCAGGACATATCTTGTTCGCCCTCCAGGTATTTGGCGATCAGTTCCGGTGCATCAGGTATAAGGAACTCAAAGTTCCTGTAAATAGTGAAGATCGCCAAGACTGCGTTTCGACGTACATACGAATGACGGTGTTCCAAGCAGGCTGTGATGGCAGGCATAAGGGGTTCCAGCAATTCAGGCTCTTTCAATTTGCATAAAAACCTGGACATCGGTGAATCAGTTAGCAGCTGTCAGAAATTGAACTAAGAAATATTAGCGCTACCTCAGAGTAGATCCTCTAACGAATTCATTCGGATGCTGAAGATCCTTTCTGTAAGCGTCGCAAACAAGAATCATCTCCTGCAAGAGTTTCCCATCGGGCGAAGTCTTTGGGACAATTTCCCAAAATATAAGGAGCAGTTTCTTGATCGTATGGTCCTGCAGAGGTAGGACAAACCGTATAATGGTCATCAAGAGACCAGGAAGTCTCTCTCCGCTTATTATCATATGGATGGTCTTCTTCAGGGCCTCGACCTTAACGTTCACATCACCCTTCTCCAGATCTTGCTTTAACTGGAGCTCATTCAATGGCTCTGCATCCGAAGGTATATTTATAAGGGTGTAACAAGGTTGTTCCACGACAGAACTCATTTTTACAACTTTATCTTCTAGCTTTCCACAGTATCTCAGTATTTTTAAATCTGCAGAACAAAAATAAGTCTTTCAATGTTGCATAATCTCTGCAAGAGGCAGATAGTATCTTCATAAAAAGAACATTATACACAGTCCTATTTGCAGTAATTACTATGATTGTTAGGCTTCAGGTTATGACAAGAGTTGGTCCTAGTCATACATTCTCTACAATATTAAGAGATCATGGTTATTATTATAAAAATATCAATTTACGTACCTGATTTCCAATTTTATTTATGTAGAATTATAGGGACGACAGTATTATATATATAATCGGCATTTAAAATTCTCAAACGAGAAAGAACGACATACGTGTCAAAAGCTAAGTGAATGCTTGGCCATATTGTAGGTACAGCGCTAGTGTTCAACAATGGCTATGACCATTGTTCAATGCTGTGTTACGAAACGGAGAGCCGGTCGCCATTACACCACAAGTTCACGTACTTCCATGTTTCCCTCCCAAACAGACCCTTTCTTTGACACTTAATTAATCATTATATGTTCTTATTGTTACAGATATTTCGGCAGTAGGTAACAGCAGAGATCAGCAGAGAGAGATGCACAATGCATAGCGGTTAGTATGGGAGTAGGATTTTGTGATAAATGCCTCCGTCGATAATGCATATCCCGCCGTAGCGGCCGTAGAACAGCTGAACGTGAAAACGAACGCCCAGCTTGGCGGGCTGAGGTTCTCCGCTACTTACAGCTGGTTCCCAAAGCAAAGCAACTGTATAACTTATCAAGAACTATGGAAAAAGTCTATTGTCCAAGCATCTTTAAGGTATTTTTTAAGAAAGTGCAGTGCCAACTTGACACCCGTGTAGCACCTCAATCTTTACTAAATATTATTGGATCTTGATTGAATTTTAAAATTTATTCAAAATATTAAATTGAAGCTAAATCAAAATCTCGCAGAATATAGGGAGTAGATTAAAATTGAATTGAAATTGTAGAATATCGAAAATAAATTACGTTCAAATTGAAATATTAATAAATTAGGTGTTGGAATATTAAAATAATTAATTAAATTAATAAAGTGAAATATTAACCCTTAGAAATCGGAAATTATGGCCAAGCATGTTTAGAAGTACTGGAAGTTACCCAAAATTGTGTGTGCGCAAATCCGTCGCGCAGGACTCCGCGAGTGGGAGGAGGAAGGTGGTGGGGGGAGCGTTCGAGGCAGTGCCCGGACTCGGAGCGCTCATTCTTCCTCGAGCCAGTCTCCTTTACTGATCTCTTGGAAAACCCGCTCTCATCCATTTCCAACTTTCTTCTTTTTCTATATTTATTTCTTTATCCTTCATTCTTTACTTTCTCACTTATCTCTTTCGCTGTTTCTTCTCTACTTTTATAACTCTTTTGCTATATTTATTTCTTTATCCTTCGATCTTTACTTTCTCACTTATCTCTTTCGTTGTTTCTTCTCTACTTTTATAATTCTTTTCCTTACTTTTCTACTTTTTAACTTCTTCATTTCTATCTTCGTTTCTGCCTTCTCGTTTCACTCTCTTCCCTCTCG
>JARQTH010000001.1:0-15070 GCA_030142595.1 Trachelus iudaicus | reverse complement strand
TCGCCGCTACGATTTAGCGCCATGCTTTTGGTATCGCCTAAAACCGGAGCGTTGTGCATCTCCCCACTCATCTCTGGTCTATACCACCGAAGTGTCGTGTCTCCAATAAGTGGTCTGTGGTTCGATATAGTTCACGAATCCGGCTACGTTTTAGCAATATCAAAACCCGCGATTATTTAAACGACAAATATTAGGGTATGTTTAATCGAAGACATTATTAAGAGATTCAGTTATAAAAGGATAACTCTGAGAAAATCGATACATGCAAGCGGTGACGTTGTAATTATTCAAGAAATGATATTATAAACCTTATAATAGACGTTGTTTTAGTTATGAATACCACAACTGTATTCCCTCTGTTACTTAGAAGGCGTCTAGCGTAGTTATGTTTATTTAAAACTTTTGATTTACTTCAAGAGTGTTCAAGGCCAGCAAGTTAATTGCCAATAATTGAAGTGGAGACGGTTGGCCCTTTCTTCGAAGCGACCGTGAGAAACGTAGTTTTAAGCAGTATAAGCAGAGATGGTATAAGGTCACAGTTTTCTTCCCTTATTCCTTGTGAACTCGCACTTCATTGGATGAAAAACTATTTTGGTAGGAGAATCTTTGTAAAGACCCTGGGGGTGAGTCCAAGGAATTTCGAGTTTGAAGTAAAGACTTGTGTATCGACCTTCGATCAGAGCAGATCGCAGTTGATATATATACGTTTCTATCTTAATATTCACTTCTATTTCCTAACTATCCTTCCAAATTCGCAAGGTGAGTTTCCACTCTTTACCAACGGAACCCAGCAGCGAGGGACATCGAGTGGGATTTCAAGTGTCCCGCGGAATTAGGCGTTTGGAGCGTTACAAGATATCTCTAGTGGCGCTGTGCCTAACTAGTGGCTTTGGCACCACGCGGAATATCACGGCAAGGATAACAGATACGGTACTTTAGATAAAGTTTTAATTAATGCCCTAATCCCAGAGAGTAGAGATCGAGCAAAATACTTATTAATTTTAATATAATTCAATAGATTTTTTCTCTATTTCACAAAATGAAATGATAGATGTATTAATGGAAGCGTTAATTATTTATTGGAATTTATTCATATTATTGAAGGAAGATTAACTTGTGAGAGACGTTTTTCGATTTAACTAACAGATTAGCCTTTTGGTCATTGTGTCTAATTAGTACACTCTCAGTACATGAGTATTGAGAGGTTTAGTTAAAATGTACTGTTTCACTACTATACTACATTTGTAGTCTCTTAATTATTTCTCCTAAAATGACAAATTTCTTTTACCAGGGAAGATTTATAGATACAGGGCACAGTGGACACGGAAAATATGTCGAAAGCATCACAGTCAGCTGATGTACTATGAGGGTCACGTCAGACACATAATATATTGGGATTGATTCTTTTTATCAGTATCTCTTTGAGGTAATTGTAAGCTTTGTGAATGTACTTAAAAAAAAAAATAAGAATAATTCTTCATTTTCAAGGCTCAACCAAGGCTTGATTATACTGTTCCACTACCCGTCGTTCATTAAGTATGACAAAGGAAGGATAAGTCAATTAAACAAGCCTGGAATCCGTACTTTTAGAGAAATATGTAATCGGTCTCCAAATGTTTTATCATTATGTTAAAAAATTTAGTTATTCATGATATTTTGTAGGGCACAATATTTGATTTAACAAAGTTAAAGTTTAACAAAATTCAAGCATAATCTTATGGTTGTGAGTTAAAATTAAAAACTAATCAGTTATGAGCAAAAACTATTAGTAGAAGTTTTTCAACCGTTCTTTACAACTTCTTCAAAATAAAGTTGTTTCATAGTTATGTTATGAACACAGTTTTGAAGTAAATGAAAGTTCAAACATCTATTTGATTGTAATTTTATCTTACATATTCTTTCAATTTTGTAAAATACAGTTATCAGCATCTAGAATGATCGACACAAGATCAACAAAATAAACAGTGCAGCAACCATGAACGGGTAAAAAAAAGTTTTGCTACACAAACCAAGCTTACTAAAGTGTAACGAATTTCAAAGACAGTTTTTTTCAAGAACAATTTCGTTCTCTCACCTTATGAAGTCATTTGCCGTCTTAACCCCGTGAACTTTTATACGATACGTCATCAGTAGTATTATAAGTTTGCTTTCGTTTGGTTTCTTCTTTACATTTACCTTTAAAGGGTAATAGCACTTTGGACAAAATCTATTCCTACATTTTTCTTCCCATATTTGTGTGTTTATTAATGCAATGTTTAAATGAATTCTATACTGCATTGAAAATTTCGAAGTATTATTCGCAACTTGTACTTCCGAGTAAATTTTCGCAGCAGGTGTATAGCAAATTATATACGCACATAATGTATATGTGCAAATGTACGTACATTTTGCTGAAACTACCGAAGTCCTTACAAAATGTATTTCTACTGATCAGCTCAGTTAACAATGATACGTTGTTTCTATTCACCCAATGAACTTTCATGTATCAATTCTCGCTTTCTTTTTCAAGTTCCAAAACGGCAAGATACAATACGTAATTGTACGCTCTTTTTCTCTTTCTTTTCCTGTATTTCTGAGCGCGTGTATTTCTATTTTTTCAGTGCCTGATTAACTGTCGCTCCGGGCTTGCGTAGGTGCCAAAGGGTCCACATATTCCCAAACATAATTTCCCTCATGTTGTCTTGTCAACATCTATTGTATTGTGCTTCAAGTTCCCCCTTCGCGCAGTGATTTCTGTTGTTCTAGAAGACGCTCAAGTGGAGAAGGTCCAGGACCTGACCACAAAGATTGTTGACTAAGTCTTCTCTTTGCTTGTTCCTCCTTTGATGGGTTTGATGCTTGTGAAGTTGAACTCCAGCTGTTACCACTGAACAACGAATAAGTATTGCCTGTTCCGGGAGATTGTGGCTGCTTTTGGTCCAACTGAAATATTAAATGGATGAGATTTATTTAATATGAATAGACAATATCTTTGTTTATTATTGAAATTATACACTAAAATACAGCGCTTACTTCGAAAGATCTAGTATCGTCGAAGGTACTTCCTGTACACTGTCTGTTCTGCAATGGATTTTGTTGGTAGTTGTTTCCAGATGTCAAAGGTACTTTACCAATCATATTGTTAGGAGGTAATGAAGTTCCCCAATTCTGAAAAGAGTCCACGCCAATTGCATCCTTGGTATGCATTTGTGTTGCACTCGTCGAGCCCCACCACGCAACAGGTGGTTGTGGCGGTTGAGTATCCTTCCACAGATTGAAATCTTTAGTTTCATAATTACGAAACATGGGATAAGTGTTGCTTGTAGTCTGCTGAGCTTTGCTTGGTCCACCTTGTGTTCGAAAACTAAATTGGCTTGAACTCTTGTCATATGCAATTGGCGATATTTGCTTTTGATAGATAGGGCCATAAGTATTTTGTCCAAAATTCGTGCTGAAATTAAATTGGAAGTTCGACATGTTAGTGGGACTCATGGATCTATTAGGAACATTGCTCATAGAAACTTGTTGGAAATTCTTCTGATAATTGGGCAAGTTCGTCATGTTGCTTGCGCTATGTGGTGGTGCCGAAGTATTTGGAAATTGACTTTGCACGATCACACCATTTGATCTGATAATGTTATTTTGCAATACACCTTGCACCTGATGTGTGTGTGTTTCCACGTTTTGTGGTGGTTGCAAAGGCGCGGGTGGTTTCTGCTGTGTTCCAATAGTTTGTGAAACCCCTGATACAATTTGACTAGATGGACTCAATCTAATTCCCTGGTGTAGTACAGAGCTTTGTGAAATGCTTTGATTCATTCTTTGATGTAACGATTTTGCTGGATTAAGATTTTGTTGAATATTCTGCTGTAAACTTTGTTGCATATTCTGCAATATGTTTGGTTGCTGCCCCTTGTTTTGTGAAGTTGTGGAAAGAACTCCGACACTACTGACAGGCATGGAATATAGTGCTGTTATACTCGGTACACGAGTATTCATAAAGTTCTTGCTGAACTGTGGGTTCTGCACATTAAATGTCTGAGGCTGATATGAAGTCTGGACTAAACCTTGCTGTCCCTGTTGTCCAAATTGTGTTACCTCAGGGCGCTGTTGCTCACATACGGACGCCGTTGTCGTTTCAGCAAATTCAATTATCTGGGATGGTTGAGGTATATTAATGGGCAACTTCGACATCGACTGATTCTGGTGCATTGGTATTGTTTGAGCTTGCAGAGTACTCAATTGGTTTGGCATTAAGGAAGGTCGAACTTGTACGCCTACCGGGAAATTCATGGTAGATGCACCATTTAATACAGGCGAGGATAAACCACCGCTCTGAATTTTTGACCGCCCTTCACGTATTCCTATTCTCGTTGGAGATGTGGAAACTAATTTTTGCTTATTTATGTTCTCATCCATTATCACAGGAGAAACATTTTTGAATGTAACTTGCTTCTGCTCAGTTTCCGCACGACGCATTATGGCCTGCATTGCAATATTTTGTCTTGGCTTACGAATTGTCAAGGTTGAATTCACTTCCAGGTTACTGCCTTCCATTGCTTCACATGTGACTGAATCGCGACTACGCTCTAAAGAACCTTGTGGCTTTAAAATTCCAACTCTCTTTTCCACTGAAATAGCAAATAAAATGTATTGTTTAGGATTTTTTCAGTGAGAAAACAATCATTTCGTAATCATAATTCTCTTGTTTTATAAAATTAAGATGGAAATAGGTCCGTCTTCTTCAACGCGGTTCAATGCATAAACTCCGTTTATCTTCAAAATACAAGTGTCTGATTGGCTAATAGCAAAGTTAAACCGAGTTTATGCATTGAACCGCGCCGAAGAAAACGGGTGATAGTCAGTGTTTAAGATTAATTTAACTTCGACAGCTTCCCTTTTTGACCATTGTGTACCGTATTGAAATTCGTAGCATTAAGTTGGTTCAATCATCATAATCATGAAATATTATTATTCATAGGTTAAATACCTAGTAAAGAAAATTCCAATACTTTAAGTTCAAAAATTAATTAGTAAACATATAGGAAAAGTTGAAGTTAAGACCAATACATCATGAAAATTTACCTTACGGAAACAAAAAATACTCAAACTTTAAACTTGTTCATATTTACGTATACAGTATATCTATATATACCGAAACAGACCTTTTTCTATTTTAAATATCTCAAGAACCACACGATAATTTAATTAAAATTTTTAATCATCCAAAATTAAACTAGTTTTTAACACATACATCAAATTTTGTTCTTTATATTTGAATGCGTCTAAGTGATCAAACCTCTTCAAAAATAAATCACAGCCGATGACTAATAGAATACACAATGAGATTGATCAAATTGGACCAATAAGAACCATTATTGTCATTCTATATTGTACAATTGTAAAACTTGTAGAATCAATCTTCAAGCAATTACTAAATTACCCTTGGAGATTAATGTCATTATAATGATTATAGTACTTGCATAATGAATTTAAATTTGGAGTCTAGACCCTCACTTTTTTTTATACTTTAAGAATATATTGAAAATGTCTATAAAGTGTTCGACAAAATAGTATACTTGAGTCATGCATCGAGAAGATATTGGTAAAGAGGGTCAGGTGTCGTATATTATGTGTCTATCCAGAATTTTTATGTTGGTTTCAGCATATCTTCCGTGCCCAACTGTGCCCACTTGTCGTCAGACACAAAGTCCAATAAGGCTGGCTCTCTTTACTAGTGTCTCCTCGGCATATGATTTTCGTTTCTCATAGTTTATATAATTTTCAAATTCACTTCTCAACTCTATATTATATTTATTGAAATTATATTGAAAATAACTGAGGCTTAAATTAAAGTAATTGATGGTATAATGTGAGTATGAATATAACGTACAACTATTTTCAGGTATGTCAGCTTCCCAGGATCCTTTACTACTGGCCGATTCGGAAGGCACCGGACTGGTGCTTACGAGCAATCCACGTTCTTTATTTAAACTTAATTCTTCCAACTCTTTCATTAATTCATTACTTGGTTCTGCCCCTTCGATAAGGGAAGCAAATCGTTGTTCCTTTCCAATATCTCCAAGAGTGACAATTGTTATCAAAGTAGTGCCATTAACAGAGTATTGGGCCAGTTGATGTCCAAGATGTAGTATACGCACCGCACGGAGCTTATTTAATGCAATGGTATCACCCTCGAGAACAGTATTTGTAAACCGAAGCGATTCAAATGCTTTTTGTAATGGTAGAAAACCTTGAAGATCTCGGTCTTCTGGAAGTGGAACTTTCTCATCTATTACGTATATAAAGAAAAATAAAATTGAAGTTAAATAAGTCTATCATGACAATGTATATCAGTGTATACAAATGCAATATTTACATTGATCATCTTTGAAGTCGACTATGCAAGACTGTAAACCATTCAGAAGAACACAAAGACTTGGCCAAATTTGAAGTCTTGACGTAAATGCTGTTTCTTTCAAGACCATAGGCTTGAGGCTAATCCAGTCAAGGCACAGTTTTACTGAAAATCACATAAGAATATAACTATGACAATGATATGAGAAATAAACTGAGATTAGTGTAAATATATTGATTATCTTACTTGCTGGTAAAGCAAAGTAATCTATAACAGTACTTTTAATCGTATAAACGGGTAACAACAGGGCAGATAAACTTCCAGCAATGAGGTCTAACATACAGTCTCTGGCAATTCTTTCATCGGAACTCAATTGCTCAATAGTAAGTAGGTCTGCACCGTCGATAGTACTTCCTGCCACGTGTTGGAAGGCATACAAGTTAATGGCCAACATTTGTATGAGCCTCCATGAATTAAAACTCTCTGTAGCGACGAGAGCAGTAAGTGTTTCTGTCAATAGTTTGACATATGTTACAGCAACGTTTAAGTCACCAATATTATGAAGAATTCCATGAAATTTTAAAAACACTGTAACATATTCTTGTGAAGTCAGCTTAGTTTTTCGATCGACATTGAATGAGTTGTCATTCAAAGCTGAAGACAATGTTTTGGCGAGATTAGCCGTCGCAACCGGAAAAGGATGCTTTACAGCAACAGATCGTGCATAATGAAAAACTGTCCCTAATTTGTCCCCCCGAGAAGCTTCTAGGAGAGCTAATTGATTGTAGGGCTGGCCGCTAGATGGTGATAAAGAAACTGCATGTCTATAAAACAATTCTGCTTGTTTGTTTTGGTTTCTGTATCGGGCTATATCTCCCAAATGAACAAGGCAGTATTGACATGCATAGAAGCAAGAAGATTTATGGGGTGTCGATAAATTTTCAACAGCTTTCCATGGCGATGTACAACCATAGACATAACCTTTCCTGTTAAATAAAAATGAATTTAAGCAATTTAGAACAATATGAAATACTTTTCCTTCTGGTGAATGTTTTCTTATACCTTCGAAATGGCAAATCTAGATCAAATGCTGTGCATATTTCTTGCAATAAAGTTAAATAAAAACCACTAGCTGCCTCAAGACACCAACTTAACATAGCTTGAGACTCGTTACGTTTAGGATTTTTTCGATCCTTTGCTTGAGACTGAAGTGTTGCTATGTAATTTTTAAATCCAAGATTCCATAATTCTTGTTCAACCTTTCGATCCAAAGCATATTCAAGATCCAAAATAAGAACCTGTTGGTAAATTTTTTGTAGTTGTTGCTGGCATACCCATGCATCATTGTCATTCAAGAGATCCTTGCAATGTTGGACCTTATTCTTTAATGATTCTGCTTTCCTAAGGTAAAAAACTTTTGGGTTAGATTTTTCAATCAAACATAATTTTTTTTAATAATGAATGTAAATTATGATTTCTAAAAATATCAAACATAAAAATAATTAGGCTTACTCACTTTAGAGCTTGAACAGCTGCTTTTAGGCCCATATTCCGCGATAGTTATGCTTATATACCATACAGGTTACATAGATTGATTTAGCAAATATTGGTCTTGAAAGTAAAGGTTAATGCAATTACTACATGACATAAATAAGTTGTATATTAAAGTTATCTTTATACATGTATATATATATATATATATGTAGGGAAATCTAAGATTATGAGAAATTGAAGATACGTTATAATATGTTTATCAATCTACTATGAAGCTCTATAAATCTTCCATCCTGTTTTTTATACATGATATCAAATTTCAAATATTAGACAGAATCACCATGGGTCATTTCCAAAATTTCGTCAATGCAAAGTTTACATATTCAAACAGAAATTGGGCACAGAAATCTCATGTTACCATGTTACACGTAATATGGTTCGTTAGCATAGGTTAAGACAGGCATACTGGCCACACATTTTTGTTCTCATACAAAAGTATACAAAATTTCTATGAAACATTGAAATTTAGAATAAATTTCATAGGACATTATTGAGATTATAAGATAATAAAATAGATGGAAATGAGAACTCACTGTTACATATTTACTTTTACTTAGAATAAAAACTGCACAAAACACACGGAATGACGAACTACTGGTTTCGGTTGAAAAACTGCGCCACCCTCGTGACAGGTTTGAAGATACTTTGTGAATAATGTTTTGAAAAATGAAGGATTTGCGTTTTCTTTTTTCTTAATTAAATTTTGACAATTGTATCGAAAGCATCATTTAATATTAATTGAGCTTTTAATCTCATTTAGTTCCTGCTAACGTATTGGGTAATTAGAATTGCATGTAAGCCATTCGTATGCTTAGTTCATGATTCCTGTAGGTTATGGACAAAATGTCACGTATAATAACACAGTGTTCTGCGCTACAAACAAGCAAACGACAGATTGTCAGAGATGTGAGTTTTTATAGTTTATTACTGATTTTTAAAAGATATATTCTTTTTACAAAAATTTTAGTGGTATGTGAATGCAAAGAATATTTAAATAGATATTGATTTAAAGGTTCCTGAACAAAACAAAATATGAATTTATGCTATAGTTTCAATTTATATACTCCGAATCTCGAACAGTTATCATCTAATTTTTTGGAAATGTATTAAAGCATTAATGTTGCTCTTAATAGTTTTCATCCAAAGTTATTGGACGAATATCTGAGGATGAAAGACAAAAGGAAATTATGGCACGAGGTCTTCCTAAACAAAAACCTATACAAGGAGTAAAACAGATTTTAATTGTAGCATCGGGTAAGGGTGGGGTTGGTAAATCAACTACTGCTATAAACTTATCTGTAGCACTAAAACTGAATGAGCCTAATAAGTCAGTAGGATTATTGGATGCTGATATATTTGGTCCATCAATTCCATTAATGATGAATCTGCATCAAACGCCCATGCTTAACAAAGAAAATCTCATGGAACCGCTCATAAACTATGGTGTTAAATGGTAAATTATTATAGTACAACTTCTCAGTAATGTAACTCTTGGAACCAGTAATCTCACAATATCATAATTCTTCATCTTATCAAGTTGTACTGGTTTAGAGACCTTTCCTGTGAGTGAGTAAGTGTGGTTATACACAGAAGAAAGAAAAGTATATAAAAAGCAAGGCGATACTTATATTATTGTGAAATTTTATGGAGTCAAACTCTACGTTATTGTAAGTTTTATGATATTGAGGGTTACATTATTGAAAAGTTTTACTGCATTTTAATTCTAATTACTTTTTAAGTCTTTATGTTATTTTTCTTCAAATTTACCTTTTATTACATATTTTATTATTTACAGTATGTCAATGGGATTTTTAATTGATCAGAAATCACCTGTAGTTTGGAGAGGACTCATGGTAATGAGTGCATTGGACAAATTACTTAGGCAAGTGGCTTGGGGCCCTCTTGATTATCTTATTATAGATACACCACCTGGGACAGGAGATACTCATCTATCTCTTGCTCAGAATCTTCCAATCACTGGAATACTCTTAGTAACAACACCTCAAAAAGCAGCTCTTGAAGTCACAAGGAGAGGAGCAATAATGTTTAGGAAAGTAAATATTCCGATTGCTGGAATCGTGGAAAACATGTCGAGTATTAAGTGTCCTAAATGTACTCAGCATATCTCACTGTTTGGAGGCGGACTAACATCCTTGACAAAAGAACTCAGTACTACACATTTTGTTATTTTTATGCAGAATGTATCAGAACATCCGTAATTTCTTCAGATATCTAATACAAAGTCCTAGTGTAGACAAAAATTACATGAATGACAAGTAAAAATCGAGATGAATCAATAAGTTTTTTATTTATTTATCGATTGTTGTAACTAATAAAAAATTGCTTATAGTGATATTAAATTCAGAACATGCAGTGGTTGCCACACGTGACGCAATCTGTTAACACGTTCTATAAATGTATCCTGATTACGTTCCATACATGGTGGCCTACATTACGAGTTAACAGTTGTTTTTTTTCTGGCAATTTAAAAGATAAAGAAATATGCTTTATATAAAAGTTGTATGCTTCATTGGGTAACAATAGATATCTGAAACCAAATTTTGTTATTGTACGTTGTTTCAAAGTTATTAAGGCCGTGTTGAGTATCTTAAATAGGATGGGGTGGAAATTTGTTCATAATGAAATAGCCCTTGTTCAGCTTGATATAATTTATTTTACCTAAGAAACTCTTATATAACGTAATACTCTCGTAGACAATCATGTTTTTTCAAACAGAAAAATTTAAATGGACTATAAAAACTTAAATTTGTGAATTATTTTTGGGTATATCACTATCATCTAATGAGAGGTGTTTGTTTCTGGTCTTCCCATTTTCTTAGTTCGGTGGTAAGTAAATGTTTCCTCTCATTAATTGATTAAAATTTTTTTTTGATAGCTTAAGGTGGCAGCAGAGTGCAAATCACCATTTTCAATTTAAAATTACATAAATTATGAATTACACGGAATTGATGGATTATCTTTATCAAACTCGAATGTACGCAGATTTTTTGTAAGTTTTACAAGTACTGAAATGGCACTTTCGTAAGGAATAATTTCTGAATAAAGAAGTGAGACGCATATAATTTTTTAAGGCAAAAGGTGCTCGTGCCAAACAGTTGCACGCATGCCATTACTTTATTTAACAATTAGTTTTTTCAAGAGTACCATTTGAGTAATTATGAAATTTACATAAACCTGCTTGTATTCGAATACGATAAAGATAATTAATCAAATTCGTGTATTTTACGATTTTTGTAATTGTGAATTTAAGACGGTCGTTTGAACTCCCAGTCATCTTAAGCTGCCCAAGAAAAATTTTAATAAATTAACGAGAGAAGATAATTGTAGTTATCACCGAACTAACAGAACAGAATGACCAGGAACAAACACCTTTCACTAAATAATAACGATATACCTGAAATTACCAATGTAAGTTTTTATATTTAAGTTTTGTATGTTTGTAAAAATTGGTTGTCCTACGAGAGTATTATCTTTTGTAAAATTTTCTTTGCGTCAGAATAACTCTGAAGATGGTCTCCAAAGGAACCGAAATTTCGTACATTTTTTCAATTTATTTATTACCTGTTTGGCCGACATTCCTCAGGAGAAATCTATATTTCAGTAATACCCCCCACCCACTAAAAACAAAAAACGAAATAACTTTAATAAACAGGGAGGAAAATGAGTAATCATTCAATATTTGCAATTGTTTTTATAAAATATTAAATTTCTGAAAAATGGCGGAAATTCCGATACGGTCTGTGGATAATTCATATTGAATTATCATCTGATACAATGTGATTATCTAACTATTATGCTGTTCAATTACAGGTATAGATGTCCTGCAAAAGATTCCTTTAGACCAGGAAATTACAGAATCTTGCGATACTGGTAAACCTATTGTACTTTCTTTACCAGACAATCCGCAGTCAATAATTTATAAAAATTTGGCCATTGATATCGCATCATTTCTTCAAAAACAACCAAAGAATACAGACTAATACTCTAGAATGATCTTATATGCATTTTAATTGTTTAATACTTATATATTTATATAATGCCCGGTTCACCAAAGTGTAATGTAAGTAAACAAAATAATGTACAGATAGTCCTCGCTCAACATTAGTTTCATTTTATGGAATTATCTTTTTGATTACAAAAAAAAAAGAAATAAAAAAATTCTTTTAATCGATATTGGATTACGATTAACAAAGCATAATTTATAATCAAGGCTAGATCAGCAATGGCATTTTTTAAATAATGTGTTAAATTTTCTTACATCTAACATATTAGATTATGTTAGTATAAGAACGTTTAAAGCAGCGATTATATGCCGGATCACACCTATCAAAATGAAAGATAATGTCAGTCGAGGATTAATATTTGATGACTCACTAGACGGTTGAAGATCGTCCGCATGATTATTGCGTACTATTAGTTATTGCGGGGAACGTTGCAACATTCTTGCGGAGATACTGAGGTTCACATATTTTGTCCCTCATTTTGTAACAAAACTAAAAAGGAAAGGTAAATAAACACGGAATTCACTCGATTTTGTTGTAGTACACAGATTTATGTGAGTTATAACCTTTTGTAAAGCTATTTTTTTTAGTGGCATTGTCATATCTATAACTTTTATAGACTTATTAATCAAGAATATTGCATCACCTAACGCTGATTCTATTATAGAAGTCAATTGGATTGGCTAACTTAAGATGATGCAATACTTCCGAATAACCCCATATATCTATCTGAAATAATAATGGAACTTCACTACAGTTCTGATTATTAATTTTGATTCGCTAATAACTTTTTAAACACGCAAATGGTTGCTGATTATGTTCTCCATTTAAGGCACCAGACCACGGTGCGCGCGCAAGGGTGTATTTTTAATAATTTTTTTTCGAGCAAGCGATGAATGGTTTTTTTTATTCATACTAATATTCAATATATACAGGGTGTTCCGAAATTACTTGACCAACGGGGTATGGCGGTGTTCGGGAGACATCACTGATCACGAAAATGACCTTCGTTTTGTCCGGAAGCTCTTAGTTTTTAAATCGGAGCAAGTTAAAGTTGACCAATCAGAGTAAAGCATCAACAGAAACGTAGGCTCCTACGAACTCTGAGTTTTCTTTCCTCGCTTTTGTTTCTCAGTGGCTATGGGCAGACTGAAACCAGGCGAAGCCATGCCTGGCCATGCCTATTATTGAATAGTTTTTTAAATATGTTGTCAACCGGGTTGAAAAACGTAATTTCGAGAAAAATGCGTTCAAAGTTCTGCTGAAGGATAATTCGACATAGAAACTAAATTTTATAACTGTATTCTTTTTTGGTTCTCACCATCAGTCTGCTATTCCTGGACCATAGAATAGCTCCTCAGCATCCAGAGACTCCATTTTTTCCGTGTTTTGCACGCAGACGACCCTCATGCGTGTTTTTTTGGCCACGTAGCAAACCCGTATAAGGCCTAAGGCCAAACCCTCGGGGCGGTCGTGCGCTTGAAACGGTTTTACATAAAATGCTGTATCTCCGTCAATTTTACGAATGTCTTTACAAAATTTGGTGAGAACATTTTTAACAAATGCATCTTTCAGAAAATGAAAAATTGCAAAATTTTTAACGTGGTTTGGTGTCTT
Source organism: Trachelus iudaicus (assembly GCA_030142595.1). Classification (NCBI taxonomy): domain Eukaryota; kingdom Metazoa; phylum Arthropoda; class Insecta; order Hymenoptera; family Cephidae; genus Trachelus; species Trachelus iudaicus. The sequence goes on along the minus strand of JARQTH010000001.1, from coordinate 1,540 downwards.
AAAAAGGAATAAGATGGGGTTTCTAACATCCCATGCACCTATTCCCGAATTAATATGAATCGCGTAATATTTTGATATGTAAGAATAAAGTTGATAATATTTAATTAGTATTGATAATATTTAAACGTAAATTGAATATTCGCAGATTCCACAATGAATGATGATTTTACAAGTATACATTCACGTCGAATTATTAAAGTTCACGAGATTCCAATGGTCATCCTCATCGGTCCATTTCCTGCAGATGTAAATGAAGAAAAGGTTAACAGTTTAATGCAAATTATATGCGATCCACGAAAGGGAATACTTAATACAGTGGAGACCCGATTATCCGGACCTCGGTTATACGGATTTGTGATTACCCGGAATGTCAATCGCGAGCAAATATCTTTGTAGTCTAGTTTAAAAAAATGGTATCTAAAAATTGTAATCTAAAATTTGTTTACGTCAAATGACAATTACCAAATATTAAAAAAAAAAAATTAAACTACAGCGACTGTCCTATGTTGTTGATTTTAATAAGTTTAATTTGTTTTTGTTGTTTTGAATAAACATCTAACATTACGTATTAATCCTAGAAAGATACCATATGACAATGTACCTAAAAGATAACCATACGTGGGCGACGTAGGTTATCTTTCTAGAGTTAATACATATGTATTACAAAAATTGCTTTTCTTCATACGTACGATTATCCGGATTTTCGATTATCCGAATGACTTACGACAACAATTAGTCCGGTTAATTGAGTCTCCACTGTACCACCAATTGATGTTTTGTGGATCAGAGTCAGAGAAGGTACTTTGAATACTGGGTATATAATATATTAGTTCAATTTAACTTTCATTAACAGGTTCTCTGACTTGATTGTTGTATATGTAGCTTACGGTCACGCTAAATAAGATATTTATTTTCGTTTTGGTCATACTCAGGTGGCGATTACTATTACTCGTTCGGCGATTGTCATAGATATACTGCACACTAACGGCTCTGTAAACTAAAGATAAAGGCAAAATTAATTAGGTCAACGATAACGGATTTACGAAGCTATCTTGGTAATTCCACACCAAATCTGAAGTAGGTTCGTTTGTAAATTGGCAGATAACATTTTAATATTACATGGAAAAAACTGTAAATTCTAGCTTAAAATGCTGGATGTCTTCTAATTACTCAATTTGTGTGGACTTTTAACGACACAAAATCGTTATAATCCCAACCAGTACAGAAATATTGCAGACCTATTGTAAAAATGTTTCCTTGCAAGACTGAAATATTGTACTTCAGCTACATTGCATATAATATATAACAGTTCATAAATATTGCTGGAACATCAAAATGTTCTCCGATAAATCCATCACTGAAATATTGAAAGGATATCTTTTGGTGATGTTCTCGGTATATTGCATTGCATATACATAGCAATATAGCTATATACAGGGTGGGCCATTTTAATCTATACACCAGAATTCTCCGTTCCTAAGAGGTGAAACGAAAAAATGGTTCAGACAAAAGTTGTTCATGACGAAGGGGGTCAAATAAT